>WOXC01007027.1:0-141997 GCA_011680675.1 Gymnobelideus leadbeateri | reverse complement strand
AAATGGAATTTAAGTTAAAATAGCACAAGTGCTGTCTGTAGGAATTTCCGAGAGTTAGCTGTTTCTGCATGAACAAGTAGACACTAATTGGATTTTAAAGAAATCAAAATGTTAAATTGAGCTCTTAAATTATTATTAAATTCTACATAAACATGTTCATTCAGCCTTGTGGAATGCTTGAGGAGGAAGTTTTACATTTGTAGATCTAGTTTAATCTGCTGTCGAAACTATCGTTCCAGATTTATTTTGCATTAATCCCCTTCAGGCCTTCTCTGTAGCAGCCCAAATGGTCGCCTTGCTACTACCCAAATCACTCTTCTACCTCCACTGGCTGCATAGGCATTCCTCTAGTCTTGGTACCTACCACCTTCTTGATTCTGCTTTGCCGGACCCCTGACATCCTTCAGGCTCAGGTCAGAGGCCACCTCACTCCAGAAGCCTCTCTTAAGCACCCCTTCATTCCACAAATCATTGTGTATTTACTTAAATGTTGAAATATTACATTCCCCAAGTGAAATATAAGCTCTCTGAGCACACGGGCTGATTTCCATTTCTGACTTGTTTGTCCTTACTAAATGTTTGTTAGATTGCATTGAAAACACAAAAGTTTAGAGACAGCATTCAATACAATTTGTATAATGGTCAGAATTTTTCCATGACTGGACTAACTATACTGCTAATAGTTTGAAAATGGTTTATAAAATCTTATCAGAAATGAAGCATAGCATTATCTTTAAGGCAGTTATAATTGTCAATCTGATCATAGCCTCTGTTCTAGAGACTGATTATATTAAACTGAGTAAAAAATCTCCTATACTACTGACCATTAGGCTTAATTATTCTAGTTGCCCATTTTTGCCAGGCTTGTGCCTTTCTCATTCCTCTCTAGCTTTCCTTTAGATCTTTCTGTATTCCCTTGACCATGGAGTCATCCAAACTAGAGTCAGAGGCTATGAGAGCACCACCTAAAAACAGCTGGATCTAAAGGCAGATTCAGAGATTTCGCCATGGATAAAGAATCTCACTAGCACTTCTTACACATCTGCCACATAGTTTAGCTAGAAACAGATCCAAGGATGGTGTAACCTTGGCGTTACACTATTTGTTACACTTAATATTATACTATCTGGCTCTAGAAATGTACCTAAGAACGCCACAGCATTCAATTCAGGTTTGCAAATAGACACAAAATTGCAAGCTGCTGTTCCAACAAGTCAGGTGTCTTGTCTACAATCCCTAAGATAGGATGCATTTCAGATACTCTTACAGAGAAAAGGGCAAAGTAGGTTTGGGAAAAGGGGTAGTCCCGGTGGAATGCAATCAGATCTGGCTTCCTTTGGAATGTTTCAAATTTCTGGCATAAGTAGTCTTCCAGAAATATGCATAATAATTTCACTGTCATACAGTCTTATTGGGGGAAGGAGGGAGAAAGGGACAAACCTGTGATTTAAGCAGTGTCAGGAACTCCCAGTGTGGGGAAAATCCTCTCCACCAATGCAAATCTGCAACTCATATGTAAGATGTCCTTACAGGGGGATGCTTGAGAGCGCTAAAAGATTAACTGACTCGCCCACAGTCATGAAAGTTAGTATGTGTATTAGGTAGAACTTGAACTCAAGTCTTCCTGCCCCTCTCCATTACACTAGCTTGCCTTTCATTAATCTAATGGATCATCATATCCTTTCTTGGGCATTTAAATAGCATCCAATTGCTCCTCTAAACCCATTGGACACAAATATCCTTCTAGAGGTAGGGAAAGGATTTCCCCTGAAAATAATTTAATAGCTTTTTAAAATTAGACTTTTTAATGCTGTTGAATCTCACACTAGTTTGTCATCATTTAAAAATATTGAAAGCATATTATATCCAGGGTAAAGGGTCAAATTGACAGGAGGTATTCATGTGTATATATAGTAAAAAATAACTGTGTGTATATACATATTTATACATATACTTATATATATATATAGTAAAAAATAATACATGTATATGGCAGTGGGGTCATCCATTCTCCCATCAACAAATTCTGGGGCTGATCCCTTTACCTGTGTCTCTTGAGCACTGCAGGTCAAAGTGTGCTGTTACTTGGTTAACTAGCTATGTAGACCTGGGCCTGTTGATTCATTCATTGAGTCAAAGGTCCTGTCTAAATCAAAATTTCTTCAGATTTCCAACTGTCTGAGATCAAGAGATCATTTCAACTGGTTTGATCACTGTTCAGAGACTCCAAAGGCATAAAGGAGGGAGAGGAGAATACTTTGATCACAGGGAGAGTAGAACCTCTTTTTAATGCTGCTTGCAGGGGTTAGAGCTACTACCTGTTATAGAGTCTCCTAGGTCAGGTTGGTTTGAGTTAGATTTTTACTACACAGAGTTTGTGTTTTAGGGGATAGAATTCGATGTGTAGTGTTTCCACATCCTGTAGTATAACAGGAATAGAGTTCTACTACATTTCTGAACACTGAATGTTGTATGGGAGCCAGAAAGATTCTGCAACGTGAACTTAGCTCAGAAAGACAAGAGATGTTAGTTATACTGAAATCTTTTTCTTCTATAGCATGTCTTAGAATTTAAATTATCTGGATAATTTCCTCAACTCTACCTCTATTGACATAACCATCAGGAAGCTACAATTAGGACAACCCTTGAAACTGAAACTGAATCTAAAGGCTTGGGGATATTAACAGGTAGCATCAATATAGCACTTTACAAACATGAATTACCTCATTTGATCCTCACAACAACCTTATGAGGGAGCTATTTATTAGTTCCAGTTTACAGATAGAGAAAATGAGTCTCACTCAAAATACCACAGCTAGTAAGCCTCAGAGGTTAGATTTGAAGCCTGGCCATTCCTGACTCCAGCTCCAATATTCTTTTCACTACACCAGGTTGCCTTTGACTCAAGGTTTTTCATTTTAGTTCTTTATGACCGAATAAAAATGAAGGCTAATGGTAATTGAGTTTATCTATATAACAGAAATTAAACGTTTAGAAAGGTTAAGAAGTACAGAATTAGAGCTTTTCCCTAACTACTTAAAACAGGTTAATTACTGCTGCTGGGGGTATTGTGATATTTTAAATGTCACCAATTATTATGACTAACGTTAATAAATACCATCTCCCCATATGATTAAAAAACAATGGCTGTTTCCACATTTATAGCTAGTTTGACCCTAGAGAGAGTCAAAATCTTTTTTTCTTAAAAAAAAACTTTAAAAAATCCTTGGAGCTGTGACAAAAGCTGTGACATAGGCTTAGGAAAATTCAGTTAGATTCAATAAGCATTTATTAAGTGCTTACTATTTCTGCAAAATGCCACACTATATATCGAGGACATAAAGACCAAAATCAAACTGTCACTTCTCTCAAAAAAGTTGACATTCTAATGAGGGCTATAATATGAACACCAGTAAGTAAATAGATGGGCAGCTAGGTGATACAATGGATAGAGTGCCAGGCCTGGGGGCAGGAAGACTCATCTTCCTGAGTTCATATATGGCCTCAGATACTTACCAGATGTGTGACCCTAGGCAAGTCACTTAACTCTGTTTACTTCACTTTCCTCATCTGTATAACGAGCCAGAGAAGGAAATAGCAAACTACTCTAGTATCTCTGTCAAGAAAACCCAAAATAAGGCCATGAAGAGTCATACGTGACTGAAAGAAACTGAACAACAAGAAGATGAAGTAAATAGATAGTGATTTCAAAAGGGAGAGACCCCTGACAGATAGATGGGGATGGAGTAGAGGAAGCAGAATCAGGGAGGGCCTCAGTAAGGAGGTACTACCTCAAGTATGCCTTGAAGGAAGCTAGGGTTTCTAAGAGATAGAGATGAAAAAGGCATAGAGTTCAGATATGGAAGGCTATCTATACAAAGGAATGGATGCAGGCAATGGAACACACAGTGTGGGGAATGTCTAATGAATGACCTAACTGATAAAATAACTCAAAGACAGTAAATTCTAATTAGACTTTTTTTCCTGTTATTTTCATTTTGCATAAAATACCAGAGGCACCAAAATATAGAAATGCTATAGAGAATCAGATGAGACAAGTTCTAAAGGATACTTTCTTGTCCTATAAGCAGCTGGAGATCTGGGACTGGAGCTCAGGGGAAAGGTGGTAGCAGTCGCGGTGGCTCAGGTAGGCATCACCAACAACAAGGCTGCAGCTACAGCTGGAGAACAATGAACTTCCCAGGAGGGTCAGCGTCAAGGGAGAAGAATTGAGAAGGGTGAGTAAGGCCCATAGGAAGGAGGGAAGCAAGAGGGCAGGAAGAAGAAAAGTGAATAGAAGATGTTGATTAGAAACAACACTCAGGCAGGAGAACTGAGAAAGGGCACAGTAATGCAGTCTAAGCAGGCTCCAAAGAGAAGGGAATGAATGGTTCACAGGGTCAAATACTATGGAGAGAACAAAGATGAGAACTGGGGAAAAAACCACTGGATTGAGGTAGCAGTAGGTCAGTAGCAGTATTTATCAAGATAACAGTTTCTACTAGAGTAAAGAAGCTAGAATTTAGATTTCAAGGCATGTAAGGAAGGAACAAATGGTGAGAAAATGGAAGTAGTGGATATAGATAACATATGAATAATATATGTCTCTGTGATCAGAATGAAGTAAGTAGAGCCAAAATTGGGAGGACCAGGAGGATAAAGCAAAAGGCTTTTCAAGATAAAGTTTAAAGATAGAGGAGGGAGAGCTAGGGGCCAACTGAATCAGCAGCAACAGGTTCCAAAGCTCTCAGCCCACAGACAATAAGGGTGTCGAACAACTGGTCAGAAGAGATTACAAGGGTCCCTTTGCTAGCACAGGGTGTAAGACTCTGTTGCATTGCCCATACACAGATCTGGATTGCAGTCCTGGGTCATAGTCCTAGAACAAGGAGGAGGAGCACTAGCATACCTGAGCTTACAGATGCAAGGGGAGTGGTGGCCCTGTTCACAGTTTCAGGACTAGAAAGAATGTTTGTAGTCACTCACAGATCAGAGCACAGGCAAGAAGAATAGCAAACACACTTTTCCTCATATCATACCACATTTGAAGAACTGAAAACTTGCAGACCTCTAGAAATAGCTCTGAAAACAGCAGCACAAGAAAACCTGAAGCTTGGGACCTTCACCCCAGGAGCTGAGCCCAATTTTAATGTAAAGTTTTAAGTCAATAAAAAGAATATAAAATGAATGAACAACAAAAAATAATCTGACAATAGAAAGTTATTATGGTGACAGGAGAGATCAAAACACAAATTCAGAAGAAAAGTAAAAACCACTACATTCAAAACCTTAAAGAAAAATGTGAATTGGTCTCAGATCCAAAAAGAATTCCTGGAAGCACTCAAAAGGGATTTCAAAAATCTAATAAGAGAAATAGAGGGAAAACTGGACAAAGAAATTAGAGTGATGCAAGAAAATCATGAAAAAGAGTCAACAGCTTGTTAAAGGAGGCACAAAGAAAAACCTGAAAACTCCTTAAAAATAGATCAGGCAAAATGGTAAAAGAGGCACAAAAATCTACTGAAGAGAAGAACTTCTTTTTTTTTTTTAAGCGGAATATATCACACAAGTCTGTTTTTTATTAGCATGGAAAATGGAAACAAGATTAGAAGAATATATAACATCTTAAAGAGTCACTGAGTTCTCTAAGGTGGGGGCACTTTGACTTTACAACCCCTGGGGAGGGTTGAAAATGAGCAAATGCCCAAGCTGGTCATTTCCACTGCCCCCGAATGGTTATTCTTCTCCTGCTGGGAGATTGTCCTCAATTCGCTTGATGAACCGCATCCTGACTTCTGTAACCCCATCTCCTTTCAGTGTGTCCTGAACAAACTTCACATCCACTGCCATCTGGACCATCTCCAGGGCTCCCCTCAACACCCCACACAAGAGATTGGAATAAATGAGGGACGAGTGGTTATCAGGAAGCTCCACAAAATCGACGAGGGGGTTGTTTTCCAAGATCAAGGAGAATTCGTCTCCAGCGGGGCTCCAGTTGGTAATGCTTGGGGTGATACCCAGGTACATTTTAAAAGCTACCTTGGCAATAACATCTGCTGTTTCCCGAAAGTCATGGCACCTGCCAACATTTGACCGAGCCAGGAAATCTTCAATCAATCGGACACCAATATTGTAGCCCATTTTGTCCAGTTGCTTGTTCACATCTTCATCATTTTCATAGTCCTTGCAAAGCTGGGTGACCAGAGCTCCATAGGTCAGGGTAAAAAGCTCAGAACTCATTTTCTTGCTCTCAGTGCCTCGGTTCGCTTGCCTTGACATGGCGCCGGCCGCCCCCGCCTCAGGCCCGCTCAACTTATTCCCCGGTTCCCCTACCCTCCTATCCCCCCCGAACTCCCCAGACCCGTTCCGGCCCAGCAGCGGCAGCACAGCCTGGGCCTCAGAGACTCGAGAAGAACTTCTTAAAAAGTAAAATTGGCTAATGGAAAAGGAAGTATAAAAGCTCACTAAAGAAAATGATTCCTTAATTGAAATTGGGTAAGTGGAGGCACATGACTCTGTAAGACATCAAGAAATAATAAAATCAAATCAAAAGAATAAAAAGTAGAATAAAATATGAAATATCTCATTGGAAAAACAAGTGACCTGGAATACAGATCAAGGAGAGATAACTTAAGAATTATTGGACTACTAGAAAGCCACAATCCAAGAGAGAGAGAGACAGAGAGACAGAGAGAGAGAGAGAGACAGAGAGAGAGAGAGAGAGAGAGAGAGAGAGAGAGAGACAGAGAGAGAGAGAGAGAGAGAGACAGAGACAGAGACAGAGACAGAGACAGAGAGAGAGAGACAGAGACAGAGAGAGAGACAGAGAGAGACAGAGATAGAGAGAGAGGGAGCTTAGATGTCATTTTTCAAGAAATTATCAAGGAAAATGCCCTAATATTTTAGAACTAGAGGATAAAATACCTAATAATTACCTCCTAAAAGAGATCCTCAAATGAAAATTCCCAGAAATACTGTAGCCAAATTCCAGAGCTCTCAGGTCAAGAAGAAAATATTGCAAACAGTCAGAAAGAAACAATGAAAAAACTATGGAGTCACAGTCAGGATAACACAAGATTTAGCAGTTTCAACATTAAAGGATAATAGAGCTAGGAACATGATTATTCTGGAGGGCAAAGGAGCTAGGGTTACAACCAAGAATCACCTACCCAGAAAAAACTGAATATAATCCTTCAAGGGAAATAAAAAAGGATATTCAACAAAATAGAAGACTTTCAAGCATTCCTCATGACAATACCAAAGCTAAATAGAAAATTATACTTTCAAATACAAGACTCAGGAGAAGTATAAAAAGCTTGTTTCTCTGATAAAAGTCTCATCCCTCAAATATATGGAGAACTGAGTCAAATTTATAAAAATAAGAGCCACTCCCCAACTGACGAATAGTCAAAGAATATGAGCAGTTTTCAGGTGAAGAAATTAAAGCTTTCTATATGAAAAATGAAATCTATATGAAAAAGAAATCAAAGCTTTCTATATGAAAAATGCTCTAAATCACTACTTATTAGAGAAATGCAAATTAAAACAATTCTGAAGTACAACCCCACACCTATTAGATTGGTTAATATGACAGGAAAGCCTAATGGCAAATTTTGGAGGGGATGCAGAAAAATTGGGATACTGATACACTGCTTGGTGGAATTGTAAACTGATTCAGCCATTCTGGGTAGGAATTATTCTCAAAGGGCTATAAAAACAAGTATACCCTTTAACACAGCAATAACACTACTAAGTCTGTATCTCACAGAGATTTTAAAAAAGGAAAAGGACCTATATGTACAAAAATATTTATGGCAGCTCTTTTGATGGTAGCAAAGAATTGGACATTGACACAAGGGCAATCAATTGGGGAATGGCTAAACAAGTTGTGATATATGATTGGAATATTATTGTGCTATGAGAAATGAAGAGCAAATACTCTGAGAAAAAACTAGAAAGACTTACATGAACTTATGCAAAGTGAAATGACCAAAACCAGGAGAACACTGTACACAATAACAACATTGTACAATGATCAACTGTGAATAAGTTGGTTATTCTTAGCAATACAATGCTCCAAGGCAATTCTGAAGGACTAATGATGAAAGATACTATTCCTCCCAGAGAAAGAACTGATGGAGACTGAATGCAGATTGAAGTGTACTTTTTTACTTTCTTTATTTTTCTTATCTTTTTTGTCTGTTTTCTTTCAGAACATGACTAATATGAAAATATGTTTTGTATGAATTTACATGTATACCTTTATCAAATCACTGGCCTTCTCAATAGGGAGGATAATAAAAAATAAAATAATATAAAATAGAATAAAAATAATCATAAATACAATAATATGAAATAAATTAATAAAACTTAAAAATTTATGTGTAATTGGGAAAAATGAAATATTAAATAGAGAAGAAAATTGCAGCTTAAAAAAAGAGGGGGATGGGAACAAAATGCCAAAAGGGATGAGAAGGAATGAAATCCAGACTAGTGTTGGAAAGGTCAGCCCAGAGGAGACAGATACCTGCTTATTTTCAGTCAGGTTCATCTCCCAAATGGATCTTTTTGCCCCAAAGCTATTTTCACTTCTCTATTTCTTTTTAAAATGTGGATTCATATAAGAAATTAAATTCATTTTATTATAATAATTCAATGCCTCAAAATCAATGGTTTTGCTGGTGTGGGTACTCCTTCCTCCCATGCTGTTTGTAACGATTCTTTACTTGGTAAGTCTGGGAAGTTCCAGAGAGAGTGATTGGAGCCATAGGAGAGTAGCCTGGCATACTTTTTCCAATATCAATGGTAAGACTGATTTGGTTTCTATTCCAGGACTGGAAATGGACAAAGGAATGGCACTGTGAGAGGTTGAGAAGATGGTCGAGGACTAAAATGAAGCTCGGTTGGAACCAGCCTGGCCTAATATGGTGGATAATGAGAGACATTCACCAATGAGTGAATGTCTCACCAATTTCACTATACATTCTTTTAAAACTGCCTCAAAGACAGTTTCATAATTTCTAGTTCAGCTTCACAGAATATTACTCTTTCCTCACTCGTCTCTACCTGTTAAAATCCTACCCACTGTTTAAGACCCAGGTCAAATGTCACTTTCTCCATGACGTCTTTCTTTAGCCTCCTCCAGACAGATGTGATCATATCACCAGCCACAAGACTCCATGGCGTACCTGGCACTTAGCATACTGTGCCTTAAGCCAGAGTGAAGTGCAAAGAGCCCAAGAAAAGAGCACTTAGGTTCCAATCTCAGCTCCAACATTTAATAGCTATATGACCATGGACAATTGATAAATTCTCTGAGTTTCAATTTCTGAAAAGGATGTAAAATAAGGACATCATTATAATAGTTGGAATTCATAGAGCACTTTCATGCTTACAAAACATTTTACATCACTGTTGATACTCTGAATAACCCTGGGAGGTAGGTAAAGTGGGTAAAATGGTTATTATTATGCCCATCTTACAGGTGAGGAAACAAACTCAGCACCTTGCCGAGAGGCATTTGTCAAAGAAGTATCTGATATGGCATCCAAAGCCAAGACTCAAATGACTCAACGTCTACTATGCTTTCTCCTCCCAGTCTCAGAAGGCTGTCATAAGTAAAACACTCTATTAGCCTTAAAGCACTGTACACATGGAAACTAGTTTTATATTCACCTTCCAAGTCTCATATAATTTATGCTCCAGTCAAACTGGCCTACTCTCCACCCTCCCATTCTTCTACTTTCTCCCTCCTCTGTATTTGCTTGTGCCATTCCCTGTGTCTATAATAGATTCCCTGCGGCTCTCTCTTCCTTCAAGGTCCAAATCAGGTGCCATTCCTCCATGAAGCCTTCCAGGCCACCTTGTGTACAAAGTGATCTCTCCCTCTTTGAATTTAATAGCACTTTGCCTAAAGCTCTTCTTCTGCACTTACATCACTCTTCCTTGTATCACTGTTATTTGTGTACATGTCTCACCACCCCCCCCGATTTTATTGTACTGTGGCACGCTATAAGAATGGTGTCAGGAGTGCTAAAGCTCAGAATGAGCTGAAGCTAAAGCAAAAGACAACAGAAAGGTGGGGTTTTCCCCCCTCTGAACTATATTGGGAAGAGAGGAGGATCAAAAAAGGGTAGAACCATCACTCTGGATTTATGGAATAGTAAGAACAGGATGATGCAAAGAAGGTAGAGGGCTCAAATCTTCTTTTGCTTCCAAGTTCTCTGCCAAGAAAAATTCTTTCACTTGAAAAAGACAGAACAAAAGGAGCTACCAAGGAGATAACACCAAAGACAAAGAAGGACATAGTAAGGGATACACAGAAGCCTTGGATCAATTCAAGCCACCAGGTCCAGACACACTAGGAAGCCTGAGGTACTGAAATAACTAGCAGCTGTGTTTGCTGAGCCAACACTCGTGACCTTTGAAAGAGTATGAGAAATGAATCTATGGGACTAACAGGGATAAATGTCTCAATTTTCAAAAAAAGAGAACAGAGCAAAATTGGCTAATTATTGGCCAGTGAACTTGACTTCAGTCCCTGGCAGAATCTAGAATGCGTTCTTAAATGACTGGTGAGTGGCCATATAGAAAAGGAAGCAGTGACCATAAAGCATGACTTCACCAAAAATGGCTCATGCCAAAGTACTGGAGGCAAAGGGAATGCCCATAAATTAAGGAATAGCAATAGCCATATATGAACGTATGGGAATGCTGCTGCATTGAAAGGAACAATGACTATGTAGAATGCCAAGAAGCATGGGAAGACTTAGATGAAATGATGCAAAGTGAATTAAGCAGAACCAGAAAATTATACACTATGAAAATAATGTAAATGTAAAGAGCACAAGGAATCTAAATTGAATGGTATGTAATTCTAATAACCAAGCTTTCCCCTTGAAGAAGAAAAACATGAACTATGAGAATATGTATTGTCTTCTTTTCAGATGTAGGGGACTATGAGTGCAGAACACTGCATATATGGTTGGACTTGGTTGATGTGTTGGTTAGTTTTTTCTGAGCTTCTTTCTTTTCTGTTATACAGGATGATTCTCTGAGAGGAAGAAAGGGGAAGGACACCTTGGGAAATGATAGTGAAGTAAAAACAAAAGATATGAATGATTTTTTTAATAATAGGTCATGCCAGAATAACCTTATTTTCTTTTTCTAGAAGGATTATTAAACTGGATGATCAGAGGAATACTAAGAATACTAAGAAAAAGTAACATACTTCAATTCCTCTTGCTCTATTAATGAGCATTCCCTTTGCTTCTAATTCTTTGGCATAAGCCATTTTTTATGAAGCAATGCTAGCTTTTTTGGTCACTGCTTCCTTTTCTAGACAGATACTGGCCAGCCACTTAATAACACATTCTTAAAATCCAAGCATATCAGCCAGTCTTTCATGCTAAGTCTCTTAACTCCAAGCACAGTGACTGGCATGTGGCAAGCACTTAATAAATGCTTGTTGATTGATCGATTGATTAATATTCTCATGGACAAGTTGGAGAAGTGTGTGATACATGATAGTACTGGTAGATGGATTTAGGGTACTGCTTGGACCATGTTCAACAAGGAGTCATTATTAGTTAAATGTCAGCTTAAAAAGAAATTTCTAGTGAAGTAACCAAGGGAATCTATGTTTGGCTATGAGCCATAGGTTATATTAATCTGTGACTAGGATAAAGTCACAGATAGCTTTTTAAAATCAAATTTGCCAATGGTACAAAGCTAGGAAGAATCACTGATAGGTGGGATAACAGAATCCAAAAAGATCCTGACACACTAGAACTAATCATAGAAAGTCATTAAGGGATAAATGCAAAGTTCTTGAGCAGCAGCATGGCAGAATGGATAGAGATCTGGCTTCATAGTCAAGAAGACTTCTCTCTGACATATTAGTCACATGACCTCACTGTATAAGTCACCTCGCCTCTCAGTGCCCCAGGTAACTCTCTAAGAATATGAGTTGAAAAGAAAATGCTGATTTACATGAGTAGAGGGAGCTTCATCAGGCAGGGTGCTCTATACAAATGAAATTACAGGTCCAGCTCCAACATCTCATGACAAATGGTGGTCTTAATTTGGATTCAAACAATTAGCATCACAAGTACAAGCTGAGGGAGATAAGGCTAGCCAGCAATTCATCTAAAAAAGACCTATAGGATGCAGGGAACTGTAAACCCAATATGAGTCAATAGCATAACATGGCAGCTGCCAAAGATTTTAAGACAGGTGTAGTAGGGCAGTAATGATCCTGTTATACTCAGTGATCTGTTGTTTTCAATCCTCAGTGTGACATTTCAGGAAAGATCTGGATACCCTGGTGAGCATCCTGAGGAGAACCATAAGGATGGTGATTGGCTATATGATGACTGGTAGAAAGAACTGGGGAGGTTTAGCCTAGAGGATAGAAGATTTAAGAGGCCATGATGGCTATCTTCAACCCAATCCAATTTACTCTAATCAGCATTTTTAAGCACCTTCTACATACAATATACATGTGTTCAGGATATAAAAAACAAAACAAAAAACCTTAAAAGCAACACTTCCCTCCAAAAAACTTATCAGAATAATACAAATTAATGAAATCTAAATAGATAGCAGGGAAGATGGACCATGACTGCTGCAGATGAATCAACTTCATTTAGGCAGTCTTCAAATCCATCCAATACTTGAGTGTTTATGTGAAGGTGGGTTGCTCCCTTTGGCTTCAGAATAACAAATCCAGAAGCACTGAGTAGAAGTTTCAAATAAGGAATTTTAGACTGTCCACAAGGGCAAACTTCCAAACAATCTGAACTCTCTGAAGGCAGCATGGTTGCCTTGAAAAATAGAGGTTCCCCTTGGAAGGGATGATTTCAAGCAAAGGTTAGATGGCCATTTGTCAGCTGTGTGAAAGAAAGGATTACAATTTAGGGCTTGCGTGGACAAGATCGCCTCTGAGGCCCCTTCCAAATCCAAGATTCTGTAATCCTGCAAATTTTCTGGGAGAAGGACCTGTGTCTTCTTCACTTTTGTAATCCCCTCACCCTCTATCCCCCAAAGGAACTGCTTGATAAATATTTGTTGTATTAAACTGAATATATTCGTGCAATTATAAATTGTAAGGCACTACAGAGAGAGGCAGTATGGCCTTAACAACCAAATAATGAGCATTTATTAAGCACCTAATATATGCCAGGCGCTGTGCCATGTACTGGAGATATAAAGAAAAAAAGTTAGATAGTTCCTTCCCACAAGGAATTCTCATTCTATAGGCAGAGACAAAATATATGCATATACAGTAGGTACATATGAAAAATGCTCCTTATTCAAGATATTGCAGAGGCTCCCTGCTACCTCCCAGATTAAATAAAAAGCCTTTTGTTGGCATTTAAAACTCTTCACAATGCGATCCCTTCTGACCTACCTTTGCAGAGGTCATATTAATCTGTGACTAGGATAAAGTCTCCCCCAGTCTCCCCTCAAGCTCTATTGATAGGCTCACTGTTCCTCACATGTGACATTCTGTCTGCTATCTCCATGCCTGGGATACTTTCCCTCCACCTTTTAGAATCCCTGGCTTCCTTCAAGATTCAACTCAAATACCAACTTCTGGAGAACTTTCATGGCCCTCATGACTATATCCTCCCTCTCTAAGGCTACCTTCCATCTACTCAATGGATATCTTGTGGGAGCCTACGTGTTTATATGTCTCCCTTATTAGAATGTAAGTTTCTTGAGGACAGAGACCACTTTTGCTTTTCTTTGTTTCTCCAGTATATGTGACCAGCACATAATAAACACTTCATAAATGTTTATCAACTGATTGGTTGATCGATTTGAGGTGAAGGTATCAGCAGCTGATGGTATGGGGAAAGGCTTGTATATGTAGAGTGATGGAGAACAAGGAGGCAAGAAAGACCTTGAGGTCTTTGAGGTGAACATGGGGAACTGGAAGGATGGTGGTGCCCTGGACAGAAATAGGGAAGTTTGGAAGAGGAGTGGCTTTGGCATAATGAATTCTGTTTTAGATCTGCTGAACTCGAAATGCCTATATGATATCCAGTTTGAAATGTACAATAGGCAGTTAGGGGTGTAGAACTGGAGCTCAGAAGCATGACTGGGGCTGGACATATACACCATGGAATCTGCATCAAGGAAAGAATTGAACCCATGAGATCTGATGAGATCCTCAAATGCCAAAGTATAAGGGTTGTTGTTTTTCATGCTCAAAGAGGACCAAAATGGGGGGCGGAGCCAAGATGGCGGAGTAGAAACAGCTCTTCCAAGCCTCTCTGCCCCCAGATTCCCCACAAACTATGTAAAAAAGGACTGTGAACAACTTCTGGAGCCCCAGCACCCACAGAACGACACAGAGAAGCTAACCTCCCGCTGAGGACAGCCCAGCAGCCCTGCAGGAAGGACCAGCGCAGCGGTCTGGGAGCCGGCAGCGCACAGATTACAGAGCGCAGGAGCCGTGCCGAGCCGAGCCCAGGTCCGCGTGAGCCGAGGTTTTAGCTCCAGGGCGGCAGGGCCAGCAGCCGGCTGGAGGAACCCCAGAACCCCAGGAGCTGTGGCGATTCCAGAATTATCAACATAGACATGCCTAGGACAAAGTAAGAGGTTAGTGTCCTATGGACTTTGGGGCCTGTATTTGGGGAATGCGTCAGCTCCCTCCCCTGGGGGCTAGAAGCCTCTGAGGAGACACGCCATTTTGTAGTTTTCAGAGGCAGGTCTGGCTCCCAGCCTACAAATCGTGGGGAGATCCAGCGATCAGTCTTGGGGGGTAATCGCTCTTGCTTTAACCTCCCTGGATCTGGATTGTGATCTAGGGTGGAAGTTGTGGGTGGGTTTACAGCTTGCCAGAAACGGAAGTTGCCCCCCACACGTTCGGGACGAAAATTCCTCTATCTGGCCTTAAAGCCATAGTGTGGCAACAAGCCCAAAAGTCAAGTAATTAAGTGGCAACATGCCAAGGCAAAGGAAACAGAAAAATGCAACCCTAGACTCCTATTTTGGGGGCATAGAGCGGGAAAAGGACTGTGAGGTCAGAAATCCTGCTCCAAAAGCCCCAGAGGAAAACATGAGCAGGTTGCAGGCCATAGAGGACCTTAAGAAGGACTTAAAAAATCAAATAAGAGAAGTGGAGGAAAAATTGGAAAGAGAAATGAGAAGGATGCAGGAAAAGTATGAAATGAGGGTCAACAGCCTGACTGAGGAAAACAACACCTTAAAAAATAGACTAACTCAAATGGCAAAGGAGGCCCAAAGGGCAATGAGGAGAAGAATGCCTTAAAAAGTCGAATTTGCCAGATGGAAAAAGAATCTCAAAAGTTCACTGAGGAGATTCATTCCTTCAGAGTTAGACTGGAGCAAATGGAAGCTAATGACTTTATGAGAAATCAAGATGCTGTTAAGCAGATCCAAACAAACGAAGATTAGAAGGCAATGTGAAATATCTCATGGGAAAAACCACTGACCTGGAAAATAGATCCAGGAGAGACAATTTAAAAATTATTGGACTACCTGAAAGCCATGATCAAAGAAAAAACCTAGAAATCACCCTTCAAGAAATTCTCAAGGAAAGCTGCCCTGATGTTTTAGATCCAGAGGGCAAAATAGAGGTTGAAAGAATCCACCGATCACCTCCTGAAAAGATCCCAAAAAGAAAACTCCCAGGAATATTATAGCCAGGTTCCAGAATCCCCAGATCAAGGAGAAAATACTACAAGCAGCCAGGAAGAAACAATTTCAATATTGTGGAAACACAATCAGAATAGCCAGGACCTGGCAGCTTCTACACTGAGGGATCGAAGGGCATGGAATATGATATTCCAGAGGGCAAAAGAACTGGGAATGAACCCAAGGGTCACCTACCCAGCAAAACTGAGTATTTTGTTTCAGGGAAAATATGGTCATTCAGTGGAATAGAGGACTTTCAAGCATTCTTGAGGAAAAAACCAGAGTTGAATAGAAAATTTGACATCCAGACACAAGAAGCAAGAGATGCCTGAGAAGGTAATCAGGGAAAAGAAATCAAAAGGAACTTATCAAAGTTGAACTATTTACATTCCTATATGGAAAAGCAATAACTGTGACTGATGATATCTTTTCTCACTATGAAAATAATGGAAGAAGGGGTGTGGTCACATGAATACATATGTGAATGTGTGTGTATATGGTTACAGTTATATATGGATAGAGGGCATAGGTTGAATTTGTTGGGAAGGGAGAACACTCAAGGGATGAAATTATGAGGTGAGAGAGGAAAGTGGCAAGAGGAGATGGGGAGAGACAGGGTAGGGTAAACTATCCCATGTAGAAGAAGCAAGGGGAAGTGGTTGCAAAGGAGGGAGAGAATAAGGAAGGCTAAAAAGACAAAACCACATTCCCATTGAATTTGGTTCAGGGAGAAAATGACATACATACTAAATGGGATATCTCAACCTGCAGCAAGATAGGGGGAAGGGGGATGAGAGGAGGGATGATGGATAGGAGGGCATCCTTGGGGTGAGGGGAAGTTGGAAGTACCCACTATAGAAGAGGGACAGGATCATGTAGGGAATGGACCAGGTGGGGGGTGGGATGAGTGGGAGGGAATTATAAACAGCCTTGTACAATATATCTACTATGATAATGTTTTGCATAGCTAGACATGTACAACATATACTGAATTGCTTATCTCCCAAGAAGGAATGGGTGACAAGGGAGGAAGGAAATGGATCTGAAATTCGAGGTCGTAACATTAAATGTTTCAAATATATATAAATACTATTAGTAATACTCTTTCGCTTGTAATAGGGAGATAAGATGTGCAGGCATTGGGACACAAAGATTCACCTTCCTCTAATGGAAAAGTCGATGGGGTATGGGAGAAGGTATGGGAGAGAGCAGATTGGAGGAAGTGATATCTTGTGGGACTACTATTCTGGGAGGTTGGGTAGGGGAATAATGGGGGGAAAATGATTGTAACTCAAAATATGGCGGAAATGAATGATGTAAAACAGAAGTTAATAAAGCATTTGTTTAAAAAAAAAAGAGGACCAAAATGACTTCATTATGTCGGGGTCAATGTTATGTTATGTTACAGTGTGTTCAACTACGGCTGAGCAGACCAACACGAACTTGGAAGGCTTCACCAGAGATGGGGCACAAATAGTCCATGTGAATATTTGAAGTGGAAATGGCTCTAAATTTATGCATCTCGAGTTTCTTTTGAGCTACTGTAATTTTGCTTTGCTCACAAAGCACAGTATCTTCTTTGCTGCGGGCATGCCAAGTTGAGTGGTCTTGTGCCAGTGTTTCTCATGTCTCACAATCAATTCCAAAGTTCTTTAGAGAGACCTTGAGAGTCTACTTGTATAACTTCTGACCTCTTTGTGAATGCTTGCTTGTGTGATTTCTCTGTCAAATAGTCTTTTAGGCAAACAACATAGTCAGTCCATAGGAATTGTGCTTTCTGCATTAGAGTTTGAATCCTTGGCAGTTCAGCTTGAGAAAGGACCTCAGTGTCCAGTACCTTAATTTTCCTGAAGATCTTCAGAATCTAAAACATAAAAAGTAGATAAAGAAAGGAGAAGAGGGTCCACGACAGAGTCTCGTGGTACACCCACAGTTAGTGAACATGACATAGAAGAAGATCTAGCAAAGGAAACTGAGAAGGTGCAAACAGGTAGGAAGGGAATCAAGAAAGAGCAGTGTCACAAAAACCAAGAGATAAGAGACTATCCAAGAGAAGGTGGTCAGTAGTGTCAGGAGCTAGAGAGATCAAGAAGGATGAGCACCGAGAAAATACCAACAGATGTGGCAATTAAAAACTGTTAGCAACGTGGACAATTAAGAGATCAGTGGTAACTTTGAAGGGAGCAATTTTATTTGAAGGTTAAGGTCAGCAGGTTTGAGTTGGGCCAAGAGAGCTGTGGTCCAGGCTTCCAAAAGCCTAGAATGAAGGCAGAAGGTGATGTGTCCCAGGGAGCCCATCAGCCCAGCCAGCTAGGTCAATTTTTAACACCAATATTTTATCAGTGTTGACATATGGCAGTAAGACGTGGAATAGAATTCTTTCTGAAGAATTATATATCACACGGAGGGCAATAGAGATGCAAGGTGGGTGGGAATAAGCTTTGATGTGTGACGAGTGAGAAATTCTAGAGAAAAACAAACATAAAAGACATCATGAAGTAAGCGAAATGTTATAGGAAGAGATGATGGGCAGGCCACCTGAGGAGATCAAGGAAAGGCAGGTGAACAACCAGGCACTCCACTAACAAATTCACAATTTCAAGAGAAAGAAAGGGAGGCCTCCAGTAATCAAGGACCCTCTGTGTTGAATTTATGGAAGAATATGGACGAGAGTCAAAGAGGACAGGCTGTAATCCACATGGTCAGAAGGAGTTTCTGAATCAGTGAGATCACAGCTCCCTTTGAGCACGTGAGCAAGCTGAAGAGGTCTCCAAGAAAGAATGAGTAGAGAAAGACAAAAATGTGCAGGAAAGAGTCTTGGAGCATATCTACAAATAGGGGACACACAATGAAGGATGAACCAGCCAAGGAATCTGCAGATAGGCAGTCAGGCAGGTAGGAGGAAAGATAAGAGAGAACAGTATCACAAAAACTAAGAGGAGAGAGGCTCAAAAAAGAAAGTACAGTCAACAGTGGCAAAGGCTGCCCAGGGCTCAAGAAGGAATGAGAAAAGGCCATGGGAGTTGGCAATGAAGAGATACCTGGTAACTTTGCAGAGAAGAGTTTCTGTCAATTGTTTTTAGATAAGTTACAGAACAAGGGCTAATTGGTATTGGTAGAGGGAGATTCCTTACCAGGAGTTCCCTCTACCAATAAAATCACTGTACTATTAAAAAAAAGAAAATATGTAAGTGAAATCATAGGTCTGGACCAAAACCACCACCATTATTGACCCTTACTGTGATTCACCAGCACTACTACTATTAGGCATCATTTTCATCATTAAGGCCCCCTAGAGACTGCAAGTTCCTTGGGGGCCAAGAATGCATGTTTTGCTTGTGATGGTATCCCCTATTCCAACACACAGAGCAGATGTTCAAGTAACACAATCGCTGAAATGAATTTCTTCACATGATATCTCATTTAGTCATTTTACAATTTACATTCTCTTTTTGTCTACATATCCCCCAGTTCCTTGAACATAATAAGTGTGTGCTAAATGTTTGTTTAAAAGGAGTTTTATTGCATTTTCATGATCTAAAAACGTGGAGTGTATTCATTTGAAAAGAAAATACCCATTGTGATGACCTCATAGAGAGTCTATGTGTATTTGTACTTTCAGGTTCCCTTCTCTCTCAAACTCTTCCCCAGAGATACATAAGCAGAGACACTGTTATATCTGGGTCGTTAACACTCTTAGCATTGTTCTTCCAGGTTCTTAGAGCTTGGGTGACTTGAAGCAACTGCCTTAATGCCAGATTGGTAGGGTTTCAAAGGGAGTAGAAAACAGCTTCTGCCCTTAAGGATACAAAAAATGTAGTTCTTGGCAAGTAGCAGCTCCAGAGTTGCAGACTGTAGCCCTGGACTAAGTTATAACTGCTCCGAGATATGTGTGGGGTGTGTCAGAACAGATGGCTCAGGCTGTGCCCTTCCACTATCTCACACTGCCTCAACAATGAACAAGCTTAAAGTTGTCAGACTTCAAAATGACCTTGGCAAATCTACTACTAATGGTAAATCTGTAACAGAAGCATTAGTCTTCAACACAACAAGTAATTGAATCCAGATCTCAAAGCACCTTACACCCAGTTATTGCAAAATAATGTGACGTTGAGTGATGGTCAGTGTAGTCTCAAGGGATGGCCTTGGGATCAGGCAAATCTAGGCTGCCTGTCACACCTGCTAGTTATGCAGCCATGGACAAGCCACCAAATTTCAAAGTTGGAAGAGAAATCACCAGCCATGTAGTCTGAACTATGCCTGAAGAACCCCTCTTGTAACAGAGGTGACTATAATGGTAATGTAATTTTGAATTTGAAAATCCCTTTGTGTTGGCAAAAGTAGCAGGTACTTAGCACTTGGTAACTGATCAAGCCTCTGTTGGGGAAACAGCAGGTATGAACTCCTGTCTCCTGTTACTGCTGTAACAGGAAGGGGTTGCCTGAAACAGGCTGTGTATATATAAGGAAAAGCCCCAGAGAGGCACGGTCAGAATTTCTTCAGACCGAGGTCTGGTGGCAGAGCAGCTCTTCTGGAGAACTTGTGGTGGTGGAGCTTCTTCTGAACAGGAGCCCAGGAGCCCAGGAGCCTGGAGCTCAGGAGCCTGGAATCCAGAGCCAGGAGCCCAGGAGCCCAGGACCAGGAGCTAGGAGCCCAAGTGACTGAGGAAGCATGACCAGGAGGCTGAGACTTTGTTTGTGGCTTGGTTGAGCCTTGAATTTTCTGGAGAAGAAATGGTGAAGGATCTGACATGTAACAGACCCTGTGAACTTCAGCATGGAGCAGGACCTACCCAGAAAGCTGGACAAGGAACTGGGAGCTGTCTGCCATTGAACCCAGGTGACAGTCTGGTGAATCCAGGTAGAATCTGGGACCATGGAAGGGGATCCAGGGAATCTGAGAAGAGGCCCCAAGTCAAGATGAAAAGACCTCTCCCTGGGTACTGAGTAATTATAGAATTATAGTTTACTAGTGACCTAAGGAGTGGAGGGTTTTATGTATGATAGTTAGTAATTGATTGCTGAACAAGTGACTGATTGAGTTAATCAAGACTTTGCCCCAAGAGTGGAAGATTTTGCTGAATAAGTAACTGATTGAGTTAACTTAAGAGTGACTATTTTACTTTGAGACTATATTGTGAATATTATATTGTGACTATTATATGATTGTTACTGATAAGTGGCTGATTGAGTGAACTTAGTTGCCCCATGAGTGGAACACTTTGACTATTGTATTTTGAGACTATGTTATGAATATTATATTGTGATTTTCTGTTATAAGTTGTAACATTGTGAATTCTGTACCTTGATTTTCTGTGGATGTTTTGCTTTTGTTATGGAATAAATAGAGTGATCACTATACTGTGTAATCAGAACCTTAAAAGCTGTTCACAGTAGCATTCTTCTGGGAAGCTGCTTGTGCATGGCATTACAGTGACAAGTGTTTAGGCAGGCTCAGCTTAAAGACCTCCAGGGAGAGAGACCCCACCATCTCCTGGGGTAGCCCATTCTACTACTGGATGGCTCCCATTGTTAGGAAGGTTTCCCCTGACTTCAAGCCTCAACTTATACCTTTGGCTCTTAGTTCTGCCCTTTAGGATCAAACAGAAATAGTCTAATCCCTCTTCCATGTGACAGCCATTCTAATACATGAAGACAGCTCTCATTGTTCTCTGAGTCTTCTCCTCACCAGGCTAAATAGGCCCACTTCCTTCAATCGATTTTTATATAGTATGACCTCGATGTCCCTCACCATTCTGTTTCTGTTGCTCTTGATACGCTTTAGCTTATCAATTGCCATACTAAAATGTGGCAGCCAGAAGTGGCCAAAGTATTCTGGTTATGGTCTGACCAGGCCAAAGTACAGCAGGATTCTCACCCCCTCATTCCCCAAAGCTGTGTCTTTCTTAACACAGGTCAGGATCTCATTAGCTTTTTTGGTAGTTCAGTGATATTGAGATTACAGCCCACTAACACCTCCAGCTCTTTTTCCAGACAAACTGTTGTTTAATCATACTTGTAACATCTTATTCTTCTGAAGTCAACTCTTTGAACTCAAGAGAAAGATTTGCCGTTTCTGGCCATTTAATTTAGTCTCCTTAGATTCAGCCCAATGGTATATAGCCTGTTGTGATCTTTTTGGCCCCTGGTTCAGTTATTCAAGGTATTAGCTTTCCCTCTGGCTTCTGTGTCTTTGGCAAATAACCTCTCAGTCCCCAAGGCAACCAAGACTACAAGTTGCAGAAAACCTGCCCATCTGTATTGGTGGAAGTAGTTTGTATAGCAGGAGTTCTCTATCGCTGTGAAAGCACAAGCTCAGATCAAACCCCACCCCCAGGTGAAAAGCAATTGAGAACAAACTCAAAACAGCTGGATCTGGAATCAGAGGCCTGACTTTGAATATGGCTTCTGCCACTTAGTACCTGGGTGATTTGGCCTCTACTTCATCCTCTCTAAAGGTGGGACAGTATTGAGTAATCTCCCATGCCCCTTCTAGCTTTAAACAGATGAGCTTTTGATCAAGTGTCATGTTACATCCTCTTGGAAGGATGAAAGGGAAAAAGCCCCTTTCACCTTGCATGTGATAGGGAGGGCAATATTACGGTTTTCATATAGCGACAAAGTCAGGACTCACTGGAGTTCTCTCCCTGCTCGGGTCACTGCAGAAAGATTTCCGAAGTTCTCAGTCTCCCTGCCATGACTCTCTTGCCTTGCCCATACACCTTCACGGAAAACATCAAGCAGCACATTAGGTACCCCTTTGCCACCCCCTGAAGTTACAATACTTTCTTCCTTTTCTGAAACCCTTCCTTTATCCAAGAGGCCCTTCAAGATCAGTTTACTTAGGCAAAGCGAGGCATGTGGAAAAGCCCGAAAATTCTCTTGGGGTGGAAGAGAGGGGGCTGAAATACAACCAGACACACATCTCCTAGTCGCTTGGCATCTGGTCCCAGCGAAGAAGATTATTGAAGATTCTCGTCTCATTCATAAATCTTCCTGGTGGGAGTCCTCTCGGTTAATGGGTCGCAGGCTCCTCTGGGGAAGCGTGGCCGCAGCCGGCCAGTGTGGCCACCCCGTTTCTCACCGACTCCCCCGTATCTCAGGTTGCCCGGCTTCTGCTCCCTTAGGATCACGTGCAGCGATGCTCTGGTGACTCTTTGCAAGGTGGGACAGCCTGGAGGGCTGCAAGAGTGCCAAACTACCCGCGGGAGTGCGTCCTGGTGGCTGCTTTCCTGTGCTAAGCCGATTTACTTGTTTAAGGTCTGACCTCATCATCCTGTCAGTATGGGTTCCCACCTACACACTTAGCGGCGGCGGCGGCAGCAGCAGCAGCAGTGGCAGCAGCGGCGGCAGCAGCAACAGCAGCGCCTGGTCTCAGCTCCAAGTGGATGCTGCTGAGCACCAGAGGCGGGCTGGGGGGGTAGAGGGAGGTGGGAGGGAGGGAGGAAAGGAGGGAAAGGAAGGCGCTTGCTCCAGGCACTTGGGCTTTCCTAGGTTGTTCAGAAGAGGCAGAGAAAAGAGAGATAACAAAGGCTCCATTTCCTCTCCGGAGGGAGAGTCTGCTTTGCTCTTCCTCCCTCCCTCCCTCTCCACCCCCTGCAAAGATGTCAGTGTCGGGCAAGAAAGAGTTTGACGTGAAGCAGATCCTGCGGCTCCGCTGGAGGTGGTTCAGTCACCCTTCGCCAGGCGCCCCCGGGCCCGGAGGCTGCCCGCAGCAGGAAGGATATGAGCACAGAGGCACCGCGGGGCAGACCCGGCTGAAGAGCCACTCGCGGGACAGGGGCAACGGGCTGAAGAAAAGCAGCGCCAACAGTCCGAGCCACCAGAACATCCTGGCCCCCGTGCCAGGACCAACCCCTGCCCATCAGAGAGCCATTCAAACGTGGCATCAGCAGAACCTGATCGAACATTTCCGAGCCAATGAGGACATTCCGAAAGCAAGCCCGGAGGAGAATCTGGTCAAAGAAGGGGCAGAGGAAAACACCCCGGATTTGCAGATGATTACTGAAGAAAACACAGATGACTCTTTGGAAAGGTAGGAGTTAGCGGCGACACCCCCCCCCCCCCCAAAGCCCAAAGCTAGGTCGCCTTACTGCCCAGCGTTGGCATTTGGTGTTTTCATAGAAATTTGGTGGCGGATTCTCTGAATGTGCGCAGAGCCAATCAGGATCTCCCCATCCCCCAGGAAAAAGTAGACCCATAAGTTGAGAATAATCTGTTTTCTTTATGATGAATACAAAATGCTTTGGGTCATTCGGGATTTGCCGCCTTCTTCTCCTCCCGCTATTCCGGTGCATTTTTAATGTTGTGGAGATTTCACTTTTAAGAATCCTGTGTTCGTGCGTTGGTTCTCAGCGAACAAACCTTTGCTTTAACGTTCAAATGTCTGTTGTGATGCCTGGGACAGATGTTTTGACTCTGTAAGTTTCAGCAACTTTGACAAAAGATCTCCTACTCTAATTATTGGCTCATTTTCCCCTGCCTCTTATTAAGGATGTGCGCCTCCCACCTGAAAAGGGAAGTTTTGCGTAGGTTCCAAAGGCTTGTTCATTTCCAGGTATATTACCTGCATAGATAGTTTGCGATCTTGAGAAAATCGACTCCAGAGAGCAGGCGAGATGTTCCTTACGGGTAGCGCCATCTGAGAGCAGGCAAGCAGGGCAGGGCAGCTATTTCAGAACTTAACACCCAAGTGAGGGGCGAAGGGAAGCCAGTGCGACTGCTCACCTTTATTTTAACTTCACCCTTTCACGCACTCTGTTAATGTGGCCAAAAATTATAGCCTGGAAGCGCCAACTATTAAACATGAGTCAAACGGCTTTCTTTTTCTTTTTGAAAATGTGAGATGTTTATTTTTTCTTCTTCTAATGCATCTTAAGGTCAGTCTAAAGATTTTGGCAACAGAAACCTAAAAGTGCTCTAAACAAAGAAACGATTTTTTTCATGACATTTCCTAATTATGTAACAGCTCTAGCACGATAGTGTAAGTAATGTTCTGTTTGTTAAATTGCCTATGGGGGGGCCTATATGCATCACTGTATAAACCAAGAGGCGAAGGGCTGTCTTGAGCTTCATGAAGTGAAGCCTTCCACCAACCCCCAACAAATTTAGACTCTCTGACAGTGTTTGTGGTCTCTACATGTGGAACAGACTCTCCATAGAGAAAGCCACATAAAGGCATGGCTCCATGAAAAATTAGCTCTGGGCTTAAGGGGGAAATGGTAATGAAAAACCTTCCTTGAGAAACATGCTAAATAAAGACTTCTATGAGATGATTCTAATCTATGAATGAAGTTAAAAATATTTGAAACCAGTACAAGACATCTAGAAGTAATCACAATTAGGCAGGCAGAAAGCTGGCCTTGGAGCTAGAAAGACCATCAGGGTTCAAGTCCCAGGGGGCCACATACTAGCTGTGTAACCCTGGGCAAGTAACCTGACCTCTCAGTGCTCTTGGCAACTCTCTGAGCCTTGAGGTTTCAGAGAAGGTGCTGACCTGCATTGACAGAGGGAATTTTTTCATCTGCAAGTTTCCTTTCTCACCGAAATCACAGACCCAGTCCCTATCCTACAGGACATGCACAGTAACTATCAGAGCTGCTTGTTTGGTTTTGTGCAGTTAAGGAAAATGGCAAACTAATAGGACAGTGTTTGCACATCATGCTATTTCCAAATGACACTCCCAACAATCGTTTTGAAAATCTCCTGCTGAATCCTGAAGTTGGTAAGGAGATGTTTCTTTTCAAATAAGTGTGCACATCTGTCTCAACTGCATGGAAAATTAAGCTTTACCTACTGTCACCTCCTGACAAAATTCTATGAAGATTCTGGAATTGATTTGTCAGCACTTGGTTTGGTGCTAGGAGAGACTGCTGGGTAGTGTGCCAAGTGTCCCTGGGAGCAGAGTAGTTTTAAACATGTGTTTTCTGATTTTGTGCAGTGTGGTTCATGTTCTGAAAATGAAATAATATACATGCAGTAGTTCTTAACCTGAAGTCCATGAACTTTAAAAATATATATGTATTTTTTGATAACTGTTTTTCAATATAACGGTTTCCTTTATAATCATGTGCCTTTTATTTTATGCATTTAAAAACACTATTCTGAGAAGGGAAGATCTATTTTAAGTGCTTACTGTGTGCCTAGCACTGTGCTAAGTGCTGTACAAATATGATTTCATTTGAGCCACGTGATAACCCTGGGATGTAGATGCTCTTACAATCATTCCCCATTTTACAGCTGAGGAAATTAAGGCAGGCAGAGGTTAAGTGACTTGTCCAGAGTTGCACAGCTACTGTCTGATGCCATATTTGCTCTCAGGTTTTCCTGACTCCAGATCCAGGGCTCTGTGCACTGCCTCTAGAATGGGTCTATAGGCCCCAGCAGTATGCCAAAGGGACCCATACCACACAAAAGGTGAAGAATTCCTTCTGGAGGGTAATATGTTGTTAACTGTACTTCACTTTGGGGGAAGTCAACAACACTGTCTTTGAAAAAGCAAATAAATACAGGAAACTGTAGCAATCTAGGCCTTGATGGCAAGGGCTTCTTCCAGGGAGAGGTAAATTAAGGACCTTGTAGGATCATTGAGTCACAGATGGAAGGGACATTTAGAAGTGATTTAATCCATTCCTCTCATTTTACAGATAGGAAATGGAAGGGGAGAAAGGTTAAGTGACTGCTACCAGGTCATACAGTTGATAAGGATTGGAGGCAGGATTGGATCCCAAATCTTCCTAATATTATACTCAGCACTTTATTCACTGTGCCACATTTCCTCACATTCCCTCAGATAAAGCAATCTCATGTCCCATGGAGACTCCCTCCAGTATTAGACGGGCAAGACAAAGGTAGAAAACCGGGTACAAATGCTGTATTTGAAAAATATCACAGAAATAGGAGTAAAGAAAACAACTGAGGCAGAATCACATTACAGTGAAATCTGTAGGTAAGACCAGCTACTTAAATAACCATGGTGGTACCAAAAAAAAATCTAAAATAAAACTTCTTTCTGTCCCTGAGTACTTACCATGTCTGGATTTTCTGTGGTTAAAAACAGCCATGCGGTGATTTTTCACATCTATGGTGTGTACACATATATGCTGGTATCAGGGACACTGACTCGCTCCTATTCCAGCTATCTTGATCTCAGACTTCTGGTTCTTCTGCTTCTCTCTGACCAATGCCAAATCACTCCCCTGCACAGTGGCCTTCCCTTTCCAAAACAGACCTATGATGTTCCAAGGATCAAGACAAATAATTCATTAACATTCTGTTTTTCACATAATAATGGATAGACAGTTAGGAATTTCTCATGTAGGATATATTTGTAAACTTTAACACACCATATAAATTTATGTTTGTATGTATGTGTGTATATACAAGTGCATGAATAAACAGTGATTGGGTCACAAGTAGATGCCAGAATATTAATGCTATGAGAAAACAGACTGGCCTAAAATAAACCCAATCACCTCTTCATTGTACTCTACACTGCAGAAGGCTTTCCCTGGCACACAGCTGAACAAGGAGCATGGAGCTACTTATCAGTAGGGAATAGTACTGATGTGGCCTGGTCCCGTGGCCCTAATCCATTTGGGTTAGAGGGCTGTAAAGCTACACAAAAAGTGCCAGCTAGGGTGGGTCATCCATAATTTGTCATTATCTGGACCAGTGTTACCCATGTTCACCATGAACTGTGGTTCCCACTTGACCCAAGAGTCCTTTCACTCTTCAGGCTAGGTCAGGAAAAGTACTGCTGCTCTTGTGTTCTGAGGCCCCTCTGACAGTGAAAAGGAATTCCACGGTGCGGTTTGGAGTCCAAAGCAGATGGGGGTCAGTGCTGCTATTTACTACCTCCTGGGAATTAACCAAGGAAATAGATGTCAGCTCTGCCAAATATCCTCTTCCATATGCAATTAACCCTAAATACTTCCCTATAACTCACTGATTAATCACCAAGGTCAACCAGATAATTCAGAAATATACGCTGGCCTCTTGACTAATTAATCTGTTGACTGATTAATGAACTATAGGGGTGCATTTGGGAGCATTAACTGTTTCTAGAAGAGGGTTGTGTCAATTGACAGAGCTAAAAGAAGGAAGTGCATTACTCAGTAGGAATCTCCCTAAGGTTACAACTGTAGTACACAGGATCCGGGACCAAGGAGTTGAGCTATAAGACTTCTAATTCCAAAATAATGTGTCACTCGATTCTCTCAATCCCAGCACAACGCTTTCTGCAGTGTGGAATCTTCTGGGGCAATATTTATGCCTAGGGGTGAGGGTTGTGCTTTATTATACACAGTGAAAAATATTTGTAATATTATTGCCCATAGGAAGATTGATTATTCTTAATCCCACAAAGGAAATTAGCCTCCAAAGTGTCCTCATCAGCAAACATTTTTTTGGGTGGGGGAGGGAGTTTTATGAAGAACATAGAGAATAGCTCCTCCTGTCCTACAGATAGGCCCCATAGCTTGGCCCATGTGTGATTTTAGCTGGAGAGCCCTGAAAGGATCCAAGGCACTTTGGGGGAAGCACTACATCATTGCTTTTTGCCTGCTAGTTAGATGATGATAACTGCAGCACCCATTGGCAAAAATAATGGCAGTTACAGGCCTTTACAAACTCTGTGGTGAACTCCCAGAGGCAGAGTCATTGTTTTCTTATAGAGTTATCAGACACCTGCATTCAGGAAGGAACATGGGAAGGATTGTTCCAAAAGGGGAGAGAATACAGTCTATCACTTTCACATTTGGAAATCCAGAATATCTCTTGCACCCTGATCTCTCCAGGACAATACAATTTTATATTCCCATTTCTAAGTCTCTAGAAAATTGAAGACCACCCCACTGTTAGAATGGAGTGAACTGAATAGGCTATTTGAATTTGAAAAGGCAACTAACATATCCACAATAAGTTATTCATTTCACTCAGGGTTGATTATGCATAAAATAAACTAATCAACCTAAAAGAATTTGCTAGAGCTATTTCTACTCTGGAAAAATAAAAAAGAAACCCATCACATTATTTGTAAAATCATCAGAGAACACAATGCTTCCCAAATAACCAGGTTAACAGGCTGACCAAAAGCCACCAAATATTCTCTGAATGCACCTTTTCTGGTTCCTTCCTGCCTGAGGCCTATCAGGCTTGAAAAAGAGTGGGAGTATATTGAGTAAATCAATCTAGTCATCTCACCTTACCTAAAATAAGTAATAAGATGCTATGCATTTCTCAGGTGAGGACACATCTCAATTGATCACTTGGTACAAACACCGATGTTCAGACCATTAAGTGGGTTTGGACCTGGTCATGCACTCTGGAATCTGGTCATGCACTCTGGAACGTATGACCCCATTAAGCAATATAAAATCAGAGAAAAAAGAGAGAGTTCTAGCTAAACCCTTAAGAAGCACTTTCTTCTGTGGAGGGAGGAAATCTCTTCAGCCTCTCCCACCCTCACCCTGATCAGAGGAGGAAACTTTCGAGCTTTGAAGGGCTTGAAGGATTTTGGACTTGCTGTTTTCCTGCTGATGCTCTTGCCTAGCATCATCCCTGGGAAAAAAGCACATTGTGGCAATGTGCAATCATATCTAAGAACAGGCCGGATGTGATAAGTAAAGGCCAATTCAAGGTTCTACAAGGATCCCAGAAGAAAAGTTATACTACATAGCCCCTTATGCCTAAGAGGAACACATTGAGGGCTACAGTGAAAGGATCTCCAGGAGCTGTAAGTTACCCCATTATCATATGACCTCTCAAAGTTTGAGACCCCTTTCTCCTGGACTCTATGTATACTGGTGGGAGACAGTGACACAGACTTTGGGATAAGTAATTTTTTTGTGTCAACTCTTCTTACTATACCATCTTAGGAAAAATCCTTTTCTAAAAACTAATTAAGACTGTCTGATATCCACTGATAATCATAGGGGGAAAGCACACCAGCAAGGGCATATGACCTATAATATTAGAAAGACACAGCTCAAGCTACTCCTAGACTCTGACATGACAAACAACACATGAGCTCTGGGGATTTAAACTGCCAGTGGGAATGATCTCTCCTACTACGGGATCAGTTGGAAGAATAAGTCCAGAGGTTCTATGTATGACACTCATTTAGAGCAAATATAGAGTCCACCATCTTGGCAAAGCAGAGTCGAGTGAAGAATGGGGATCAAACTGGCCTGCTAACTGCCTCAGGTGGTAGCTGACGAGGCCAAGCATGTAGAAGGGGTACTTCCATATACATATCTTCGTGGTACAGGATTCCAGAGGGAACCATGCCTTCACTTGGGGAAGTTTTGTAGGGTTTATGGTGAGATACATGTGTGTGTGCATGTGTGTGTGTGTACATACATACATATACATATACATACATATATATGTATATATATATACATACATATATATATATATATATATATATATATGGAGAGAGAAAGAGAGACATAGAGGGAAGAAGGGGTAATAATTTGTAGCCAAATATTTCCCAACTGCCACTTCAGTACAAAATATTCTTCTTCATTCTTTCCCTCATTTTCTATATCATAATAGATAGAACCCACTTTGGGATGACTCCATATTCTATCCAACTGAGAGGTAACAAGGGGAAGGAGGGTCATACCCCAGCCCCTATAATTGTATACCTAGCTTTGTTGGAGCAAAGAAACACCAAACTGTACAAAACAGCCTCCAAACTTGATTTCCTAAGGGAGGCCAATGGGGCATCCATCAGATGCTCTCTCACCTTTTTTTTCCAAATGCTTTATTAAATGGTGGTTTACATCATTCATTTCTGCCAGATTTTGAGTTACAATTTTTCCCCCATTTTTTCACTACCCCCCAACTCAGAATAGCAGTCCCACAGGATATCCCATCATCAAATCTGTGCTCTCCCATATCTTCTCCCATACCACCTTCAACTTTTCCAGTAGGGCAAGGTGAATCTCTGTGCCCCAATGCCTGTATATCTTATTTCCCAATTATATATAAAAGAGTATTAATAATAGTATTTATATATTTTTACACATTTGATTTTAAAACTTTGAATTCCAGATTCATTCCCTTCTTCCCTTGCCACCCACCCTTACTGGGAAGATAAGCAATTCAGTATATGTTGTGCATGTATAGCTATGCAAAACATTACCATAGTAGATATATTGTAAAAAACTCACTGTATTTCCCTCCCTCCTCTCCCACCTCCCACTTGGTCTATTCCCTACTTTGATCCTGTCCCTTTTCACAAGTGGGTGCTTCCAACTTCCCTCCCCCCTTCCCTCCCATCCTCCCTTCCATCACCTTCCATCATCCCCCCTTTCATCCCCTTCCCTCCTGCTCTCCTGTAGGGTGAGATATCCTATTTAGTATGTATATCATTCTCTCCCTGATCCAAATACAATGAGAATAAGGTTTTGCCTTTTTGCCTTCCTGTTCTTCACCTCCCTTGTAAACGTTTTCCCTTGCCTCTTCTCTATGAGAGAGTTTACCCCATTCTGTCTGTCCCTATCTCCTCTCGTTATATTCCTCTCTCACCTCTTAATTTCACCTTTTAAGTATCATCCCTTCCTATTAAATTCAACCTGTGCCCTCTATGTATACCTGTAAACATATATACACACATTCACATATGTATTCATATGCCCATATACCCTTCTTCAACTATTTTCATACTGAGAAAAGTTTTATCAGTTACAGTTATTGTTTTTCCATGTAGGAATGTATATAGTTTGACTTTGATAAGTTCATTATGATTTCTTTTCCCTGTTTACCTTTTAAAGCATCTCTTGCTTCTTGTATCTGAATGTGAAATTTTCTATTCAACTCTGTTTTTTTCATCAAGAATGCTTGAAAGTCCTCTTTTCCACTGAATGACCATATTTTCCCCTGAAACAAAATACTCAGTTTTGCTGGGTAGGTGATTCTTGGTTTTAATCCCAGCTCTTTTGACCTCTGGAATATCATATTCCAAGCCCTTTGATCCTTCAGTGTAGAAGCTGCCAGATGCTGTGTTATTCTGATTGTATTTCCACAGTATTCAAATTGTTTCTTCCTGGATGCTTGTAATATTCTCTCCTTGATCTGGGAATTCTGGAACCTGGCTACAATATTCCTAGGAGTTTTCTTTTTCAGATCTTTTTCAGAAGGTGATAAGTGGATTCTTTCAACCTCTATTTTGCCCTCTGGTTCTAAAAAACATCAGGGCAATTTTCCTAGAGAATTTCTTGAAGGATGATTTCTAGGTTCTTTCTTTGATCATGGCTTTCAGGTAGTCCAATAATTTTTAAATTATCTCTCCTTGATCTATTTTCCAGGTCAGTGATTTTTCCCATGAGATATTTCACATTGCCTTCTATTCTTTCATTTGTTTGGATCTGTTTAACAGCATCTTGATTTCTCACAAAGTCACTAGCTTCCCTTTGGTCCATTATAAATCTCAAGGAAAGATTCTCCTCAGTGAGCCTTTGAGATTCTTTTTCCATCTGGCAAATTCGGGTTTTTAAGGCATTCCTCTCCTCATTGCCTTTTTCAGCCTCTTTTGCCATTTGAGTTAGTCTATTTTTTAGGGCATTATTTTCCTCAGTAAGGCTGTTGACTCTCTTTTCATAATTTTCTTGCATCATTTTCATTTCTCCTTCCAATTTTTCCTCCACTTCTCTTTTTTGATTTCAAAATCCTTTTTAAGCTCCTCTATGGCCTGCAACCAGCTCATATTTTCATTTGAAGCTTTTGGTGCAGGAATTCTCACCTCCAAGTCCTCCTCCTGTTCCATGCTTTGATCCTCTTTGCCCCCCAAATAGGAGTCTAATGTTGAATTTTTCTGTTTATTTTGTTTCCTTTGCCTAGGCATGTTGCCACTCAATTACTTGACTTTTGGGCTTGTTGCCACAGTAGGACTCTGCCACCAGCCAGGGGAGCTTCCATCCCAAAGGCTGGGGTTTTCTCAGCTGCTGAAGGTATTAGTTAGGTGCCCTCTCTGAAGCCCCCACATGCTCTGGCATGCTGGTCACACACCCCAAGACCTCTGCCCCAGACTGTAATCCAGATCCAAGAAGGTTAAATCAAGAGCGATTACCCCCAAGACTGATTGCTGGATCCCCTTACAGTTAGCAGGGCAGGAACTGAAGCTGCCACATGTGTCCGAGGCTGTGCTGAAGCTTCTCAGTGGCTTCTTGCCCCAGGGAAAGAGGTCACACACTCTCCCAAGTAATGAGTCCCAAAGTCCATACCACACTAACCTCTCACTTTGTCCATGGCATCTATGTGTTGCTAATTCTGGAAATGCCACAGTTGCTGGTGTTCTGGAGTCTCTCCAGCTGGCTGCTTGTCTGGCCACCCTGGGACTAAAACCTCAGACTCATGTGGACCTTGGCTCAGCTCCCAGAATGCTGTGCTGTCTGCTCCCTGCCAGGCTGCTGGGCTGTCCTCAGTGGGAGGTTAGCTTCTCTGTGTCATTTTGTGGATTCTGGAGTTCCAGAGGTTGTTTAGAGTCCCCTTTTACATGAATTTGGAAATTGTGGAAGCTGGAGCTGCATGGAAGAGCTGTTTCTACTCTGCCATCTTGAGCAGAGCCCCCTGCCCTCTCACCTTTATCTCCTTACACTGGTTGAATTCCCAGGTTAAATTTTCTTTTAACTGTTTTCTAACTCATTCTCTATTCTAAGTGATTGAGAACACTAGCTATTCATTTTACAAACCAAACTAGTTCATTTTCTACTGTATTTGGCTATTTTAGCATTCACTGGTTTTTGACAAATTCTTTCCCATTAACAGGGTGGGCCCTAAGCATTAGGTAGAGGAGGGAGCTGCCTATGTGTGTAATTTAAGGGAGAAAGGGAAGAACCTTTTGCCCTAATGTACCTCCCGTTCATCAGATCATTCCATTTGAAATCCTACCACTGGAAATGAATTACCTGAACAGGCTTATAAACAAAATACAGTTGGTAAAGCCCTACGTAAATAAAAAAATACCTTGTTATTATTGTCACTATGACAATAATAGGGTCAACAGAGGCTTAACGCATTATGTTGGCCATTTAAAACTTGCTAAAGATTAGCTTAATAAGTAATAATGATACCCCCCAAAAGAAATGAGCATCAATGAAATCCACACAAGAAAACAGAAGGAAGTTCAGAAGAAGACACAGATAAGTAGATTAGTATTGCTTCTACTATGTTGCTTCTTATAGACAAAAACCAAACTGTATATAACAGATTCATGGTTTCCTATGCAATCTTCTTTTGTTCTTGGTATATGGAAAAGCTTGAGTTTACTGAATTTTGTCAAGATCACAGTGAAGAAGAAGGAAAAATGGTGAAAATGGCCTGGTCCAACACACTTCCCTAATTTTGCAGGTAAATTAAGTGAGGCTCAGAAAAGTGAAGGTATGTGCCAATTATCACATGGTAAGTGGCTGGCAGGATCAAGATGAGATTCCTAATTCCTAAGACCAATGGTCTTTTCACAATTCCTTAATGCTTCTCTTGAAGAAAATGAGGAAAGAAATGTAGAGATCCTTTGGGAAATATTGAGTGACTTCTCTGCTGGAAGGAAGAGACCTAACTGGACATTTGTTCTACCCTTCTAATTCAATTGAGGCAACTTGATTGCCAAGCATATGGCTAACCTAAGCCGTAGTGGTAAGTGCATATATGGAAATAATGCTGGGAATCAGCTCTAGTTGAGAAGATTGTGTTTGTTAATTAGAAAGTAATTAAAAGAGTTTAATACTATGAAAAAGGACTTAGTGTTATAGTATGGGAATGAAAAGAAGAAACTTAATCACCATGGTTTTACTTTAGCTACAGTATCAAACAATATGCTGAATCAGGTGAAATTCATTAGTAAAGAGTTTTTGCCTGCAGTTGGTGGGACAAATGGGGTGGTATCAGCTGTAAGGTTTCCTACTCGATCAGACTTTCAAAAAGCCATTAGCCCTTGGGGCCTATCACACTAACCATATGTTTTCTGAGGGGCATGAGTTCAAAGCTCAGTGAACTATGCCACACTGCCTCCAGTGATTGATTCATAATTCTATACCACTCTTTTTAAGGTGTAGACCAGAGGCGGGGAACCTGTGGCCTTGAGGCCACATATGGCCCTCTAGGTCCTCAAGTGCAGCCCTTTGACTGAGTGTGGCACTTGGACTTAGTTCAAACTTCACAGAACAAACTCTAGGTCTTCAAGTGTGGTCCTGTGACTGAATCTAAACTTCACAGAACAAATTCCCTTAATGAAAGGATTCAGTCACAGGGCCACACTTGAGGACCTAGAGGGCCACATGTGGCCTTAAGGCTGCAAGTCCCCCATCCCTGGTGTAGACAGTGCTTTTCTGATAGCATAAATGTATTTGAGGCATGGGAGAAAGTAAACTTAATTTTCATGTAAATGTCCAGTGAAAGTTTACTTGTAAACACAAATTTTGCATGCAAGCTAGCTGAAATGCTTATGTGACCCACAATATTTTGAATAACAAGAGAACTAGAAGGAAGGAATGAAATTGCTATCCACTGACTGCAAATATTCTAGGATCATTATAACAGTGGAAACTGTGGGAGGAATCATAGAGTCAAAAGATTTTGGAGATGAAAGGAACTTGGGACATCACCTCATCCAATGTTTGATTTTACAGATAAGAAACTTGGTCTCAGAGCTCATACAACTTCTTAAATGGCAGTGCTAAGATTAAAAACCAGGTCTTTGGACTCAAACCCAGTGCCCTTTCTACTAGGAAATGCTATCCTCAGGATCAGGACTTTCAGTGGCAGCTCTGATCAAATCATATCATCTCTCTAAAGGGTTTGTATCAATAAAGCGATATATGATGTGAACTGTTACCTTTCTCACAATTCCAAACTGACAACTTCTCAAGGGACTGTCTTGCATTTTTTTTTTGTATCTTCAGTGTTTAGCACAGTGCCTGGCATATACTAGGTGCTTATGAAATGTTTACTGACTGACTGACATACCTTACAATGTGCAAATCATGTTTAAAAAAACTTTTTGTAAATCAAGTCATGTTTTTTTAAAGCATAGAAAAAAAAGATTTCAGATACTTAGCAGTGAAGGTAGTGTTTGATCCAGATGAGAAAGATAGAGCTAGATATCAGGAAATAAGGCAAAGAGGGGTAGGTAGTGGTTACTGGCCCCAAGCGGGGTACAGGACAGAGAAGAGACAGGAAAGAAAAGATAAACAGCAAAGAGTAGCTGGTTTTGCCCTTTTGTTTTGAATGGGGTTGACCTCCTTGAATGCAGATGTTTTCTAGTTTGTAGATTTCTATTTTGGAGGATGTGGGTATATGTATGTATGTAGCATGAAAAAAAGAATACCTGAAGTTAACAAATTTGATTTAAGTGTGCCTTGAGCTGACAAACCCCACACACTTACTGTGTCTACTCCAAGTGAAGCAGAGAGCGCTGAAACAATGAGATAGATAACTCAGTGCAAGAAATACTAAAAAGATTTTTCCTCAAATATCTGGATACTTGAAATGAAATTAATGGGTTAGATCTCAATGATCTGTATAACTGCCCTGATCATTGGCTACAATTTATGTCTACATTAATCAGAATTTTTGATAGTCACATTCAAGGCTTTTTACATCTCAGTTTATCATTGTTGACCCAGATACCATCATGGAAATGAAGGAAGATATTATGAATGCATGACTCTATGCTAGTTTCCCATATTGAGCAGATGCCATTAGGAGGGAGAATTAGTTTCAAAAAGTTTCCATATTCTCTTTTAAAAAGAATTCTCCAAAGGCATAATGATATGAATAATAAAGCTTTTTTTGTTAAGCCACATACAATTCTTCTTTTAAAATACTTCTCTCTGGGACAGCTAAGTGGCACAGTGAATAGAGCACCAACCCTGGAGTCAGGAGGACCAGAGTTCAAATCCGACCTCAGACACCTGACACACTTACTAGCTGTGTGACCTTGGGCAAATCACTTAATCCCAATTGCCTTGCCTTCCCCCCTCCAAAAATATTAATAAAGTAAAATACTTCTCTCTTATGTGGCTCAATTTTCTATAGATCATCTTTTTGTTTTGTTTTGAGTGTTTTGTTGGTGGTGGTGTTTTGGTTTTTTTTTTTTGCTTTTTGAAGGGGAAGAAGGAAGGGAGGGCAATTGGGGTTAAGTGAATTGTCCAAGGTCACATGGCAAGTAAGTGTTAAGTGTCTGAGGTCACATTTGAACTCAGGTCTGACCTGACTCCATGGTCGATGCTCTCTTCACTAGGCCACCTAGCTGCCCCTATAGTTCATCTTTTAAGTGAGTATTGTTGGTGTTCTAATTCATGATAATCGGTTCAAAATTTGGGTCCATCCAAACCGGGACAAAACTAGACTTTATGCTTAAACCTTGCACCAAGACCTCTTTTTTTCCTCTGGGTCTCTGTAGTCTTACTTGAAGTGGGAAAGTAAGCTGATGCCCTCATTTTAAGTCTTCTGTTTGCTGTGAAAACTTATAATTCTGATTCAACCCAATCAGACATACCCATGTATTCCTGAATCATTGATTTACAACTAGAAGGGACCTCAGAAGGTATCTAGTACAACCCCCTCATTTTACAGAAAGGAAACTGAGGCTTCAGAGAAGTAAAGAGACTGGCCCAAGATCACACATGTCTCAGATGAAGTATTTAAACCCAGATCCTCAGGCAAATGCTTCTCCCACTGTACAGGGATGTTCTAATGCAAATAAGATCTTTTGTTAGGCAAATGGAAATGGAACCCCCAATTTATGGCTTCCTTTCAGTGAGGCATTTGGACCAAATTATCATGATCATACTACTTTACTAACATCTAGACAGCACTTGAAAAAATGAACACCATTTTGTATAAATTATCTCATGCAAGCTGCACAATAACTCTGGCAGGTAAATGCTACATGTGCCTCATTTTTAGATGACAGAACTGAAACTCAGATAAATTCAGGGACTTGTCAGTGACCACACACACCTAGCAATTATTGGAGGCAGGATTTGAAGCCAAGACTTTCCACTATTCTATGATGCCCCAAAGCAGAATGAAGTATAACACTGTGTTGAAATCTTAAAGCAGATATGATTTTTAATTGAAGGACAAACTAGATATTTTTAGCCATCCTATGAACTAACATGAACCAGAAGCAAATTTTCTAAACTACTGAACTAGAGCAGAAATGCAAATATCAAAATCTTTCAATTGTTGAGTCCTTGTTTCCAGATAGAAATTTTGGTTCTAGTTTGGCCTAATAGTCCCCACAGAGATAAGGCCTAAATAAGCCATTCAGAAACTTAAAGAGACTTTAGCCATTTGGAGATTTGTGGTGAGGGATGATGTTTGTACCTTCACAAAAGTCATGGTTTAAGACAGCACTATTCTGTCAGATTCTTTCATTTCAGACTCAGTTCCCATCCTGATCTACTTAAGTGAAGCCAAGTGAAAAATCAAATTTTGGCTTGATCAACTTTGTGGGGCTTGAGATGAGATTATTAATAGTGCTTTCCATTTCAGAATGATTTGAAAAATATTAATAATTCATCATAACTGAGGATGCAAGAACAGCATTTTAAATTTAGAAGTCTTCAAAATGGATGGAATTGGCATTCTAATCCAGCTTGTGAAGTTGGAGTTTGTTTACAGAGGTCCCTCCATAGCTTCCTGTTTAAAAAATACCGGAAGCAAAATAAATACTCAGAAAGTTCCTTACACTTCAATTACCTAGAACAAAGCAGTACTTGGATGTGTAAACAATAAGGTCTTATTCAAACATTTAGATTAGGGGGAAACATTCATTACCACTGAGCATTATGTAAAGTAACCTCTATCTAAATGTCTTCACCTGTAACTCCAACAAAGCCATAGGTTGGGAAAGTGAGGCATGTTTCATATCCTCAGCCATCTCCTCTTCCTTCCCTTCTGTCTCAGAGAAACAAATGAACCTCTTGCATATCCATCAATCATCTCCTTTTTTCTCTTTTCAGTCATTTCTTCTGCTGGCTCTTTGCTTCACCCTTCAAAAAATGGCAAGGTCTCACCTCCTCTAAAAGCGCCTCAATTTGACCCTAACAATTCCTTAGGATCACCTTCAAGCCCTAGACAAAGTAGACTCCATTCACCATCTCCACTTCTTCCCTACTCACTCATTCTTCAAGCTCTTACAATTGGGTTTCAGTTGATGGAACCACCCTACTAGAGGGCTCTTTTCAAAGTCATTAATAACCTCTACAGTGTTAGATCCAATAGTCCTCTTTCTGACCTCATGCTAGATTTTTCTGTGGTATTTGACCCTGTGGACTACCTCGTTCTGAATAACCTCATTTTCTGGGAAGCTGCACTCACGTGGTTCTCCTCCTATCTTTGGATATTCCTTTTGTAACCTTTGCTGGATTTTCATCATTTTCCTATTCATCTAACCCCATTTTCGTGGTATTGTCCTTGACCCTCTTCTATTCTCTATACTCTGTTTTTATATTTTTCATTTGCTTCAATCTCCACTAAGCAGGTGACTCCCCAAATCTAGGTCTTTAGCAACTTCTCAGAAGTCCCATCCTGTTTCTAGTTTCCTGCTGGACATCTTCATCTGAATATTGTATAAAACTGAACTCCTCCCTCTTCCTCCCCCAAGCCTGATCTCCCTGCCCCAGCTTTCCTTTCTTCCAATGACTCTCCTAAGCCACCTAGCTTCCCAGGCTTGGGACTGGGTTGGGATCATTTGCTCTTGCAATTTGTTCTCTTCGAATCCCTGTCCAGTCAGGTGCCAAATCCTTTCCTACCCCCACAACATCTCTTGTTGCTCTTTAATCCTCAGTTCTATAACCATCCAAGTTCAGGCACTCATCTCTTCCCCAAAAGATTAGAAGCTCTTTGAGAGCAGTGGCTGCTTCATGCCTATATTTACATCCAAGGTGCCTTATGCATAATAAGTCCTTAATAAGTGGCTGGTGAATTGAGGCAAGATTAGAATGTGGGCCCTGTCTGCCTTATCTTCTGCTATGAATCCAAACACCAAAAAATTATGCATATATGTTGAACATTAGGATCGAATCCCAAGATTAGTTGTAAGTAACATCTTCTAACCTAATTAGAGTGGTTGCAATCAAAGTAAGTTTCCAGAGACCATAGTTTGGTATGATGTGTAGCACTTCAGACAAACAAACTCTTATTAAGGTCCAAGACAGAAGGCCTTACACAACTAGTTTGGCAGTAAAATGATAAATGCAAAAAGAAAATTTGAAGATGCATCAATTGTGCCCATCTATGGAGGAATGGCTAAACAAATTATAGTATATAAATATAATAGACTCTGCTATAAGAAGCAGTGATTATCATGAGTACAAAGAAGCATGGAGAGCTCAATATGAACTGATGCAGAGTGAAGTAAGCAGAGTCAAATAAATAAACACAATGACTACAACAACGAAATGGAAAGAACCACAAAACAATCCAAATGAATGTTGTAAAATTACAAAGAAAAAGCATGGTTCCAGAGAAGAGGGATGAGAAGATATCATGACATCACTGCTTTGCAGAAGTCAATGGGCGTGGTACATAGTTTTTTACTTTTTTGGTGCATTGATTGGTTTTAATGATTTTTTCTTCTTCCTTTCTTTTTTTCTTTAAAAATATTGTTATGGGGGTGGCTAGGTGGCGCAGTGAGTAAGAGCGCCGGCCTCGGAGTTGGGATGACCCGAGATCGAATCTGGCCTCAGAAAATGAGCACCCACACATAAATAATGACTAGCCATGTAACCTTGAGCAAGTTACTTAACCCCAATTGCTTTAAAAAAATATTGTTATGAGGGATAACTTTCTGGGAGGGGAGAAATACTGGGTTCATAATCCATTTTTTCCCAGAACCATGGGTTCATAACCCAATTTTGTTGTATAGATGTAGTAGGTGGCTGTCTCCTTAATGTTATTTAAGAGGAGCTCAGGAAGATCTGTCACCCAAAATATTTTCCCTTTAGAGTGTAATACTCCTAACATTCCACCAATTAGTGATTTATTTGGGTTAACTATCCTCTTATAATATACAAATCATTAGGGAGTTTAGATCTAAATCACTCACATTTTACAAATGAGGGCCATTGGATTGTTCTCCTTTTAACCCCAGCTGAAATATTTCAGAGTAGAAAAAAGTTTTAACGGGGAAGAAAAGAAAGAGAGGAAAGAAACTGGAAGGAGAGGAGGGAGAGGTAATTTTGGAATCTGGAGTACTGTGGGTCATGAAGCAGAAGGCAGACCTTTGGTACCTGAGCATTAAAGAGAGATGAAGGGTACCAATGACAAACTTTTCAGAAATGACTATTTTGTCTCATACTTGCCCTAATGAAACATACACATCTTTCATATTCAAAAACAGGCCTATGTTGATCACTGTGGGAGTGTGTGCTTATGAAGGAAAAATCAAATGATATATGGCCATACTGTTGAAGTGTAAATGTAAAAATATTGATTTACTTTGTGACTACAGTTACTAATGATGGTATAAACTCCAGCATCAGTAGGAGCTCCCTGTTACCTCTAGGAAAAAAAGAGAACTCCTGGAAGGCCTAGCATTTAAGGCCTTTCACAAATGTGCCCCGCCTACCTTGATTACCTTTATATTAATCTCCTTGATATACTCTGTCTTGCAGTCCAACGGGACCTTGGGCTGTTCCCTAATCTCACCATTCCATCCTGTGTTAGTATATATTTGCACAAGCTGTCCTCCCTGCCTTGGAATGTTTTCAGAATCCTTATCTTCTTTTAAGGCTTTCTGGTGACACTTCCTCTAGGAAACCTCCCCAGATCTCCCCAGTAATTCAGACTCTCTTCCTCCTCAAATTGTCCCACACTGTCTGATCTTTCCTTTGGCCCAGTGGAAGCTCCTCTGGGCTTAATTTCATTTAATATTTTTTCCTTGGTTTCTCCATTCTCAAAAATCGAAAAGAAGATAGTAACCTTTTAGGGAAAAGCTTCCCTTGTTTTATACAGTGTGAACTATTGCTTTGCAAAGCCACTTCAAAGTGCTACTAATAGACAGAAAGGAAAAAAGGGACTCAACCATTTATATCACTGCTTGTGAAACTCATCAGGCTAAATCCTCCCCTTGCCCAACTTAGAATGCATCCCGTCAAATAACATTCGTCCCTCAGCCTGTTGATAGCTTACTATTCTATTTAATGGAACTTGAGAATGCTAGATATCTCTCCCCCAAATGTATGTAATGAACGTCTGTCCTTTAAATCTACTACTTCTACCTATTGGGAATTGACACATTGTTTTTCCCTTGATTATTCAACCATGGCCCTCACAACCTCAACCCTAAGAGGCATATATTTTAAACATTAAAGTGGCTACAATTATTTTTATGTTAACTTTGAAATGAGCTCAAGGAGGTAGCATGAGGGGGTCATACTGGAATTTCAACAATGAAACTGACGCAAATCTACTGCCACTTGGAAGAATATATTTCTGAAATCAATACTGGGGGGTCACAAAGTGTGAGAAGTGTGCGTGTGCCGACTAGATAAAGGGAAACTAAGACAAAAGAAACAAGACCTATAAGGTTAAGAGCCCAAACATTTGCAGTGAGAAGAATATGGGGCAATTATTTTTCAATAATTTCTTCAAGAGCAGGTTTAGGAAAATGAGTGTAAGTGTGAAATCCCTGTCACACCAGGAAAACACTTGAAATTTCGGTCCTACTTATTTTTATATGGAGGATGTTAACTCTGACCATTCAGAGGCTCAGATTCATTTGTGATTCTTGTACTGACCTTCAATGCGTATTAATCAATAAGCACTTATTAAACATTTCTTATGTACCAGGTGGGGCAGGCAGGTGGTACTGCAGTGAACAGAATGCCAGGCCTGGAATCAGGAGGACTCCTCTTCCTGAGTCCACATCTGTTCTCAGACATTTACGAGCTGTGTGACCCTGGGCAAATCACTTAACCCTATTTGCCTCTGTTTCCTCACCTGTAAAATGAGCTGGAGAAAGAAACGACAAACCACTCTGGTCTCTTTGCCAAGAATACCCCAAATGGGGTCACAACGGGTCGTACACAACTGAACAACAATGTGCCAGGTACTGTACTAAGCACTAAGGAAACAACAAAAGGCCCCAAAACAATTCCTGCCAGTAAGGAGTATACATCCCATCGGGGGAGGGATCCACAATGCACATACACAGTAGACGGGTGGTAATCTAGAAGGGAGGAAGGAAATCTGGCATCTGGGAGGACTCATGCAGAAGAAGAGGTCAAGGTTAGCCATCACAGGAAATCATTCTGTTCTCGCTACTGGGGTTACTATGGGTACTGATGGGTCTCTGGCATTTCAGGTCTAATTAGGTACTGCTGAGAGTGCCTTGCCTTCAGAAACAGAAAGACATATGCTTACATGAAAGCACTAAGTACTCACAGATTACGGCAACATCCTCAACGTGTACTTATTTACTACACAGCCATACTCTTCTGATAGCTTTACTACATAGTGACTAACTCTAGCGACCCGGCATTTGGATAATATGCTTAAAGCTGGAAGGTGCCTCGGAGGGTCATCTAGTACAGCGGCCTCATCTTACAGGTAAGACACTTGGAGTCCATAGAGGCTAACTGAGCTGCCCCAGGACACTCAGAGAGTAGATGGCAGAGTCAGGATCTAGGGCCCAGGCACCTCGCCTCTGAAGCCAGATTTCTTGACACTGCATAATGCTGCTATTAGTAGACATGACATTTTGTTCTTTTAACCCTAAGAGAAGTAACAAGCAGCATTATTTTTAGCTTTTCGCTGTTTACTGTTGATCCTTTCATTCATTGGACAAACATTTATGGGCCTCTTACTGTAAGGGGAGCCCTGGCTGGGGAAGGTAGGTGGTGTCGACCAAAGAGGAATTCTCTCTTAGATGGCCCCTATCCTTGTGTGGGCAGAACAAATCTTCTCCAGCCATGCCCCTTCTCCTCCCACTGAGAATGACTTTCTACTCTACACACACAATTCTCCCCTAAGGAGGAGACATTTTGTGAGCATGTGAAGGGAAATAGAGGAAAAAACTGTCTGGGGCCACTGCCTCTGACGGAACTCCCTTCCAATTTCTACTTACAATATCCTAACACCATTTAAAATCGCTTGTTCATGGCTCAAGAATTTTTCTGGGGTAAAAACTAGGTCACCCTTTTACCCTGATTTGGGAGAGATGGAGCTAAAAGGGGAAGTGCATTCCAGGCATGGGGAATGGTCAATGGGAAGGCATAGAGATTGGAGATGGAGGGCTGTGAGAGAGGAAAAGAGATAAGGCCACTTTGGTTGGATATCAGAGTATGGAATAGGAGAAGTAAGCAGACAGCTCTCACTATGTAAGTGGACCATTCCACAGACCTCTATGTAATGTGAATTTGCCAGGAGGGAGATAGGTAGAAAGGGGCCACCATGGAAGGAGAAGCTGGCACTCTGTTCAAGGGCATTCGGGAGGAGGAACACACACAGCCAGGGACATGAGGAGGGGGGGTGGGCAGAGCAGGCAAAGGACTCTTCTCTCAGCAAAGGAGGTCTCAAACCAAGCCCCTATTCTGCACAGGGGCGGCGGTCTCTCCATGCACCTGTTCTGCTTTTACTTAAAGCAGTCTTTTTAGAGTTGTTTTGTTTTGTTTGGGGTGGGGAAGTGGAAGGCCTCAGAGTGCAGAACCAAGGTGCAGGAATGGAGTGGGGAGGGGGAGACAGACAGACAGAAAGCGGGCACACAATACTGTACAGTAAAGGAAACAATTACATTTGCTTAATGTGAATTTACAAAGTGAGAGCTATCTGCACAACGAGGCTGGAAAAAAATAGTTTGGGGCCAGGTTGTGAAGGGCTTTTGCTGTTATTGTTGAGGGCTTTATGAGCTAAACAGAGGAATTTCTATTTTATTCGAGAGGTAAGAGGGAGACCCTGGAGGGACTTCAAGGTGCACAAGCCTTTCCTGATCCCCAGCTAGCTGCTAGGGCCCTCTCTCTCTCCCTGACAACATTGTATTTGGACTTCTATATTATTTTTATTCTGTACCTGCTTAGATGTGCATTTACCTTGAAAGTAGGGATCGTTTCATTCTTTGTATTCCCAGACCCTAGCCCAGCATATGGCTGAGAGAGCAGGCACTTGCTGATTCATTTGGTTGATCCTGTTGGCAGCAGAGAACCAGCCATGGTTTTTGAGCAGGGAAATAACATATTCCACACACCATTCTTGATGAGGGTCTCCTAGTACGTAGTTTGCCTATGTATTGTTAAAGTCCTGCCAAAGTCACAAAAATAAGTACCAACTTCCAGTGTGAAATCTCTATTAGGATCTTTGCAGGTAGGTTTTCTGAGATATAGAATGATGCTCATAAATTTTATGTTGAGGAGAATTGTCTATTTGTCTCATGTAGCCTGCCCTATTGAGTGGGTCGCAATCTCTCAACACTGTATTGATGTTTTAGCTTTCAAGGCACAACCACCTAATCACGGCTGGCCTATGATCTCCAGGACACATGTCCAAAAATACAAAATGCATGGTTAGTGGGATGAAGTGCGAGCCTCTTACTATTCATGATTCTCAATGTAACTGAAAAATGGGAAAAAAATAGCAAATGCAAGATATGAAATCTGCTGTGTGCCCCAGGGCTTCATGCAAGTTCAGGGCTGGGGAGAGGGTCCAGGGATCTTCAGAGTTAATTAAGCAATAAAGTCAATGACAGGAAGAAGTCCTATCATTTCTCACTGACATCCTCTCCAAATCTGACCAGAGTGAAGAAGATGGATTTTTAGGTCATCAATTGACTAAATAATATTTTTTTTCATTTTTGAAGACTACATGAAATGATAAATTAATCAAATTAATAAAGGATAAGACAGCTTTAGTATACTTATGCTGATTACAATTGATTTTTGATTCAAGGATATAATACCTTAATTGCCACATATTGAGAGGGGGGAGGGAGAGAGGGAGTACCCATTGAGACCGAAAAGGCTCTCTGGCATATAGTACCCCATTAATCACAAGCTTGTGACATGATTCATTCCACGCATAAAGAAATCACTACATACACTCCACGTGTTTGAGAGAAAAGTCATCATGTGCAGAACTGCCATGCCAGCCAGGAGCATGCAGTAGAATTCCCCAACCCATCAGGGTAACAAAGAAATCACAAAGGGAAATGATAATGCAAATGATTCATTTGAACTTATTTTCTCAGGCCATGAAAGAGCTGCATTTTCAGCAGCATTAGAATGATTTGGGTTCTGTTATCAAGCATACAAACTTAGAAACCATGTGGCCATCATTAGTCAACCATTGTTCGAGCCAACCTCAGCGCCTTAGGCTTCAGCTTCAAAGGTTGGGCAATGCTCATTGAGAAAACTGCGAATGTATTAGCTCCCTATGTGGGCTGGCTGGCACTGCATTTCTGACCCCCTTCCCAAATTCAATTCATTTGGCTTTGCCTTTCACTCTTATTCTCACTTCCCTCATAGTTCTCTCTTTCCTCCCAATATGTGTTTTCTTTGCTTTGAGAATATGGCTGGAATTGCATTAACACGGGACAGAAATCCGAAAGGCAATTTGAAACAGCCATAACTAGGGTGGGGCGCCTAAGGGCTTTACGCAAGGGTGCAGAAACTAGAGGATGCTCACAGCACCTAGTAATCCTTTGACAACTCAGAAAACAACAGTACCTAGAACCTAGCTAGCAAGCATAATTCATTAAAATAGGAATCTACCAGATGATGCTTACTACCTCACCTCCCCACCCATCTGCCTCTGTCCACTGGCCTCTCCAGGATACATTTCATGGTGCTAGCCTCAGATGGAAAAGTTGTTATAGTTCTTCATACCACACCAAAGCCTTGTGGGGGGAGGGGAGCAAATTATTTCTACCAAATTGGCAACGCAAACTAAAAAAAAAAGATGAAGAATGAAGACTCTTTCCCTATAACCTGTAACTCTGATAAAAATATTAACTATGCTAAACAATTGCCTTTCAGACATACTTAGTAGGTCTTAATAATACAGCAAAGCAAGACTGATGGCACTTGGCATATTTCTTGCAAATGATCAAGGGATTCTAATCACTATTTTAAATATCAGAACATTCCATAGAAGATCAGAACAAATACAGATGCTGTAGTCATTTGTATAACCACTGTATATCTGAGGGTAATGGAGGTTGGTCTTCCCTAAGAATGGTTTTGTTCTAAAATGATTAATTCTCCTCTTGGTTCATTTGTCCATCTAATGATGACGGCTCTTTTGGTGTGAAGGCTCTATGTTCATCCTGCAGTTCCTAGAGCTGATGTTAGCATAGGTGTGTCAAGCTCACCCAAGATTAGAATTCTAGGGCTTCGAGACAACTTGAAAGAGTTGTGACATTTAAATCTGGGGATCTGCCTTCTCAGAAGACTTCAAAATGATGAGTACAGTAGAGATACAGAGCAAGATCACCTCATGTATTCATCATCAAGTAAGCGTTAGGCAGAATGTTCCAAGCACTGGCTACTCACGAGTGGGCTGTTTACTACTAGCGTTCTCCCTGGCTACTTAGTTAAAAGGGAACTTTGAGGATCTTCTTCCCAGTTCCCACCAATAATACAGATAAGGAGAAAAGAGGAAGGAATGTTCCCCCATAGAGTGCACATCTTGACATACAAATAAATTGCTGGTTTGAATGATGCATGCCCTCTTGTCCCTGTCCTAAGTATGGGTCACCAAGAACTGGGTTTAGTCACACAAAAAATGTACTGTTTTTTGAGAAGAAAGTTATAGAATAACCACTAGCATGTTCTTGGAAATCTAACCTAAATTTTGCCTAAAACCATTTAAACCTATATCCTCTTGTGTTCTCAGCGATAATAAACAGCTGGGTTTGTATCATAATCCCCACCCATGTAGCTGAAGACATTCATTAAAACGATTCTGCAATTTTCAGACAAAATTACTGAAACTGGAATAATTTACCATTCACTTTGTCTGCCTTAATATCCTATGGTTAGGCTTTGAGCTTCTTTTCAAGCCTCCCACGACCACAACCAAATGTCCTATACTAGTAAGGACTGGCTGGTGGATTTGACTGACCTGTTTAAAATGGGCTACACAGCTCAGGTGCTATTCAAAAGTGTTAAGTCCAGAGAAGTGGAAGAAAATAGTGGGAGCAACAGGATTTTTGCAAACCAGCTGGTGCTGTTTCCGCTCCAGCCAAACAATAAGCACCACCCTGAGGCTGCAATTATTCCGATTTACTATTCTCGACATAGCAAGGAAGTGCAGAGGTGTAGGAGAATGAGAAGCATTTCCATGGGAGAGGAAGCATGGCTCTACCAAAGTTTGAAAATGACTGTGCCTGACTGTACCAAGTACCAAGACGTGCTCATGAAAAGGCTTAAAAAAGTCAGTCCACTCTGTGGACATTTTGCTGCCAATGCCCATAGTAGGGTTAGTAAAACTATTCATACTCATATAGCATGATACTATCACAATATCTTTGACATACAGGATGATAAGACCATAGATTATTATGAGCCCTGGAGGTCATCTAGTCCACCTAGCTCATTACAGACCTAGAAAGGTTGTGCTTTATCCAAAGTCACACTAGGTAGGAAGTAGCAGAGTGGAGATTCCAACCAGAATCTGAGTTACAGGTGGAAGGGGCCTTAGAGGTCAGAGTTCAACCTCTTTTACAGATGAAGAAACTGAGCTTCATAATGGCTATGTGTTGTGATTTACTTGCGGACAAGAAGTGGCAAGTCTAATTATATGTGTTTCCATCTGGATATTTAGGATCACAAGGTTGTGGGATTATGGGCAATTCATTTCACTTCGTTAAGCCTCAGTTTTCTCATAGTAAAGTGGGGATAATATTATCTATGACTCCTACCTTACCTACCTGGTTGTGAAAGTAAATGAGAAAACTGTACAACACTTTGCAAACCTTAAAATGTTATATAAATGTCATTTATTTTTAACATTATAGTTTACCCAGAACCCCCAAAGACATTAGGCTCACAGTGACTAGGTTCAAGCCTGAGGGCTCCACTCAGGAAGAAGGAAGGAAAAGGGGGAGGGAGAGAGGAAAGAAGACAGGCAGGCAGGCAGGAAGGATTTATTCATTTATTAAACACCTACTATGTGCCAGGCACTGTGATAAATGGTTTACACATATTATCTCATTTGATCCAAGTGTTTTTTTTTCTTTTTCTCCCTGGTAGTTAGGCTGAAATCAAAGCATCCATTGGGGGCTACTGATAAAGCAATCCCCTTACCATTAAACCTGCCCTGTCTAAGTAACTCTCAGTGATGTTGGGGGAGGAGAGAGAGTGACAGGTTTCTGATCAGCTTCCCTGCTCCTCCTCTCAAGGGGGAAATACAGGTGATCTCCTTTCTCCAAGAAGGCAGAGTGCATCAGAAAATCCCTTTCTCTGTCTCATAGGCATGTGCAGCAAATTTCATTAGGGAGTATGCCAAAGAAATGCTATTTTTTTAAAAAAGGTGAACATTTACTGAATACTCAATTAGAAAAACATTGCTTTTATTCATACTAAAGAAAATAAAATGTAACTAAACTTTACTGAAAAAATACAAACTAAAAATTAGATGCAACATATCCCATCTTTGATCCACTGGGGGTGCCTGTCTGGGCTTTCCTTACTTGCATGCCTGTGCTCTATTTAAAAGGTTCAGATCTTAGCTCTCAGCTTTAGGAACTCTCACACTTAGGGAATCCCACAAGATAACCCCAAAGCTGGGGCTGCCCAAGAAATTTCCTTTTACTTTTGCCAGAAAGCTAGATTCTTGAATCATGCTGCTTGAGAAATCTCATCTCTACTTTCACAGGCAAGTAGGATAGCTAGGTGGCACAGTAGATAAAGGGCCAGCTTGGAGTCAGGAAGACCTGAGTTCAAATCTGGCCTCAGATACTGACTAGCTGTATGATCCTGGATAAGTCACTTAACCTTGTTTGCCTCAGTTTCCTCGCCTGTAAAATGAGCTGGAGAAGGACATGGCAAACCACTTTAGCATCTTTGTCAAGAACACTCCAAAATGAAGCACAAAGCATTGGACATGATTGAAAACCAACTGAACGGCAACTAGTCACTGAACCAATCAGGGAAAGGCAGCCCCTTTGGTTCCTCCTAATCCAAGGCCCACGTCCTATAATTTCATCCAGTTAACTGGGAAATTTACCAAATTGCCCAGGGACTTCCTCAAGCAGCCCTTCTTACACACATATCAGTGTAAATAGCTTTATTTCCTGAGATCAGGAGGACAGCAAGATAAATGGATCTGGGATTTTATTAGTTTGGAAAACTACTGGTACCAGAAATCCCTCTAGCACCATCCTCACCAGTCTCTGGCTTAGTAACCAAGTCCTAAGAGGTCTCCTGTGGCCATGGAGATCATAAAGCAAGTCAGTGTAAGAGGCCAGATTTCAGTGTTAAGCCCTCCTGACTCAAAGACCAGCACTCTAGCCACTATAGCATGCTGCCTCTGCACATGGTAAATTGCTTCTAATTGATCAAATTAAATATAATAAGGGTCTGATGGAAATTTTCCAAGTGTAGGTACATACAAAGCTTTCAGATCTATTATTAGAGAAAATAAGGGGATGGAAATGCTTTCTTTTGCTTTTGGTTCAGACCTGTGGATTCATCCATGTGTTGAACTCAGAGTATGCATAGCAACAACTTGTCTAAACTTGTCAAAGGCAAGATTTGAATTCGCTGCACCAAGCTGACCCTCTGAGTAGTTGCTAAAATGTTAAATAACAATGGGAGGTCATTTTTACAGCATAGAATTACACATTTATTGGTGTCAGTGTGGTCTTGAACAAAGTGAGAAGCCCATGTTGGTTCCAAGTAAGGTTAAGAGGAGGAGACAACTTGAAACAGTTCTGCTACCCACAGTCCCTTCTTGAGTAAGCAAGACTTTGGTCACATGTACCAGACAACTGAGGCTCAGAGAAGAGTAGACTTCCCTCCAGGACCTCTGTGAGATTATTACCAAAGCTGACTGGCCCATTCAAATGTTGAGGACATTTGAAAACCCTGCTGTGTTGTACATTGAAGTATTCCAGATTAGGGGACCATAGATTTAGAGGTAAAAAGGACCTTAGGGAGAATTAGGTAGTGCAGTGGACAGAGAGCTGGACTTGGAGTCAGGAAGACTTGACTTGAACTCCTGTCTTGGGCTCTTACTAGTTGTGTAATTCTGGGCAACTTAACCTGGCAGCTTGAGTTTCCTCACCTGTAAAAATGGGGATAATAACACCTAACTTGCAGGATTGTTTTAAGAATCAGATACATGTAAAATGCTTTGCACCCCTTAAAGCACTATGTCAGTCGTCATCAACATCATCATCATCTTCATCATCATCTAGCCCAATCCCTCAGGCTAAATGATTTTGCCAAGGTCACACAGTGGTAAGATTTGAGAATCAAAGGTAAGTCCTCTAAATCCAATCAGCCCCCAGTGTGGGAATCACATGTGGGGAAGCCTTGGGCGAGTGACTTCGCAAGAGATCCAATGATAGAGTCAGAGCCATGGTGTTGACATTGTGAAGGCCTTCATTTGAGGATGGGGGAGAGGAAGACAAACCATTTAAAGGGTTTTCTTTGTTTTCCACTCTGTGTTGTTTCTATAAATGATATGTTGATACCACTGGGATTTCAATAAAGAACTGTGCAATAAAGAGATTTTCCCAGGATTCTTGGGGGTGGGAAAAGTATCTGAGCCAGTATGTACTTGACCATTCCTGCCATAGGAAACTCAGCAGGAGTCTACAAGTCAGTTCCAGTGGCCCTTCTCTCTTTGTGCACCAATCCCCTGGAAGCTTTCAAGTCCTAATGAGTCTATAAGTTATTTCCTATTGTAGCTGTTTGCAACTGAATATTGTAATAAACTGTGCCTAAATGTAAGTCTCAATATCTTGGTGTATCCTGGAGAGCAAGTTAGAACCATGGGGGCCTTAAATGCCCCACCTAGAGCTTTATCTTCCAAATCAGTAACCTTATGATGTTCTAAGGTTTGCTAAGATTTGAATTCTACCTCAGTCACTCACTTCTTGTGTGATCTTTGGACAAATCACTGCCTTTCTCTGGGCCTCAGTTTCCTCCTCTGTATAACCTCTCAGGTCTCCTCCAGTTCTAAATCTATGATCCTTTATAAAAAATAGGAAAACAATTCCTCCATATTCCTTTAAGGTACAATTTCTGCCTAAATGTAGGCAGATTAATTAATTCTTAAGTGATTTGATTGTCATTTTTCAAAACCAGATTCACAAGTGTATAAAGACATGGAAAGAAGAAATTTACCTGTATTTTTTTGTAACTAAATTCTGAGTATTTACCTGAGGTTGATAAATCAATAGAAACAGCAGAGCTGTTCATGGTTTTTTTCCCACTGATAATTGCTTAATTTTGAAACCCCAACTGAGAGGCACTTGAAAACTAATGGACTATTACAGTTCTCTTTATACTTAATCCATTTGCATCCAAAGTATTTACAAGGCTTCCCTTATTCTCTGTGATCAATGCAAAACCATTAGTGGATTACACTGCAGGCTCTAAAATGCCACAAACAAGATATAGATTATTGAACAGAGCTCTGAGCAGACGTCCTGAAGCCCAAACACACCCGACCCAGTGAGCTGAAACCCAGTTTTGGACTTGATTTTGTTTGTGAAAACCTGTCAAACCATCATTGACTTTATTCACTGTAGGAGCTATGCTATTTCCCTCTGCTCCCAAAGAGGTGTATACCTTGCCCATTTTCAACAAGAAAGAAGACAGAAGAAATACGTTTCTAATAACCTCTCTTCCTCCTCCCTATCCCCATCTGTCTCTTCCCCCTCCTCAGCCTCCGACAATCAAAAGTTAGGGTTAGAATAAAGATGGATCTGAGGTTCACCAAAACAATGCTCAGGTATCATCTCCAAGAGGGAAGTTGACCATATCAAGGCCCAATTTTGCTCTGCTGGAGCATGATTTAAGTGAATTTCTAGGGAAGGAATAAATTAAAGGTACAGAAATTTTTTTCTCACCAGACTGAGAACCAGGAGACCACTGACCACCTCTTGTACCTACTTGGAAAGAGCACCATAAGCATTAAATGAGACCATGTACATAAAACCTTAAAATTCTATACAAAGATCACCTTTTATTGTAAGAAAGACTTCATGTGACTGTGATGTTTTTTCCTTAAAAAAAAGCTACACACATAACATGGGACCCCTCAAGGTAAGGTCAAGGCCTACAAAGCTGAATCTTGTCTGAGCTGTAATTAATTAAAGCCAGTTTGTTTCAGTGATGAAATGCTTCACTGAAGCTTTAAGCACATAAATAGGAGTTTGTGTCCTTTAAAGTCAATTAGCAACAATAAACATTCATTAAATACTATGTGCAAGGTGCTATATCAGGCAGCCCACTGGGCTATGAGGCAAAAAAGCCTGAGTTCAAATGTGACCTCAGATAATTACTAGCAGGGTGACCCTGGGCAAGTTATGAAACCTCTGCCTCAATTTCCTCAACTGTAAGATGGGGATAATAATAGCACCTGCCTCTCAGGGCTGTCGTAAAGATTAGATCATATTTGTAATATGCTTTGCAAACATCAAAGCATCATAGAAATTCGAGCTGTTGTTACAATCATCAGGTAATGGAGATACAAAGACAAAAAGGAAATACTCCCTGCCCCGGCAGCTTATAACGTATTGGGAGAAAACAAAATAGAGGAACGCAAGTAAATGCAAAACACAGACGATGTAATTTGCAGTGAAGGGCACAAATGTATGCCTGGGGAAGAGCAGGCCAGGGTCCCAAAAGGATGAGCCCGATAGGCAGAGCTCTATAAAAGGAAGGCCTAAGTGGTGGGGGAATAGGCCAGCCTGGGCTGCCCATGACTTTGAATGGAGCCAGAGGGCAGCAAAGGATAGCCCTGCACAGCAGTCAAGGCAATACTGACTTTCTTACCAGTCCATGAAGAAGCAGGGAAGATGCCAGAGGTCACCAGATGACAAGCAGATTCCAATCCCCAGGTGGAAGCTGATGGCCAGGGCCAAGCTGCTTAGAGAGGGGAAGTGTGTTTGAAATACTCACCCTCTGCCATGTCAACTCTGCCCCAGGACTCCCTTTAATACTAAGTAAGCAACCCATCAACAAGCAATAGAAACAGCAGCGTTGTTCATGGTTTTTGGAATAATGAGCCTCTAAGGCTTTGGTTTTAAGGTTTGAAAAGTGCTTTACCTAGGTTATCTCATTGGATTTTCACAACAATCCTATGGGTAGGTGCTATTACCATCCCCATTTTACAGATGAAGAAAGTTAGACTCAGAGACATCGAATGACTTGCCCTACGTCCTGTAGCTGGCAAGTATCCAAAGTGGGACTTGAACTTTGTGCTCCTACCTCCGAGTCCAACACTCTATTTACTAGGGCACCCAGCAGTGTGGCGTTCATTAAGCTCCCACTATGTGCAAGGTTCTAGGGATAAGGACAAAAGCAACATAATTCTTATCTTTAACTAGCTCCTATTCTAATATGAGGCAATATTAGATAGATAGATATATACACAGATACATAGATATATAGATACATAAGTAGATAGATACATAGATATATAGATAGATACATAGATATATAGATACATAAGTAGATAGATAAATGCATAGATATATAGATAGATATAGATATAAAAGTAGATAGATAAATACATAGATAGATACATAAGTAGATAAATACATAGACATATAGGTAGATATATAGATACATAAGTAGATAGATATATAAATATATATAGATATATATAGATACTTCATAAGTAGATAGATAGATAGATAGATACATACATACATACATACATACATACATACATAGATACACAGATACATAGAAAGCTACGTTCATACATAGGCAGGCAGGCACTGGTGCTGCTATTACTCTTGACGTTACTATTACAATAGTAATAGCATCTACCTAGAGAGATAAAGACAGATCATTGTATGGAAAACATACCAAACTGCTAACCGTGTATGAGGGGGGCACTAATGGCCAGCCAGGGTGAGGTAGGATGGAATCAGGAAAAGCCTCAGGTAGGTTGTACTTAAACTGAGTCTTGAAAGAATGAGAGATTCCAAGTAGTGTGGGTGAGGAGGGAGTGCCTTTCAGACAAGAGGATGACGGTGTACAAAGGTGCAGACGTGAGGAACAGGGTGTTTTGTGTATGGAACAACAAGGTGCCTGGCCCATAGATGTGGAAAGGCTAGTAATGTGTAAGAAGACTGGGAAGGTGGGTTGGGTCCAGGTTGTGAAGGAGCTTAAACGCCAAACAGAAATTGAAATGTGATCCTAGGGGCAGTAAGGAGATACTGGAGGTTAATGATGAAGGGGTGGCATGGGTAGACCTACCCTGCAGCCATTAGATTTAGCAAGTAAGAGGTCACAGGTAGCTTTTCAGTGAATAGCTGTCAAGTTTGTGATAAAGTTAGAAACCAGAATGAAGATGGTTGTGAGAGTACAGAAAATGGAGACCATGGATGCAGACTACTTTGAAAAAGAGTCTGGCTGAAAATCGGAGGAGAGATATAGGCTGATAACTTTGAGAGATGGGAGTTGTTGTTTTTAAGAACTGGGAAGACTTAGACATTTTTAGTAAATTCTCTCCACAAGGATGTTGTGGGGATAGCTTTCAATACAGTCAGGAGGGTCTCTGTTCTGGACTGGTGACAGGTATGGAGTAAGAGGGATGGCTCACCAAATGTTCCATCCCTGGCCCTGCCTGAATGCCAAGGTCTTTAACAAGTTGGTGAGGTTCTAGATTAAGGCCCCAATCAGATCATCTCTGGCTGTTAAGTTTCTGGAACTTCTTCCACCATTCATTAGTGCAGTTAATCCTTTCCATAAGCTAATGTCTACTTGCCCCAGTATTAGTAATAACCAAGAATATCTTGCTTTGAATAGACAGCTCTCATTCTCATTTTGGCATTGCCATCAAGTCTTGGCACTTTATGCCAACATCAATGTAGTGAGCAGCAGCCCATTAAATCCCAATCAATTTTGAAATATACCCCTGGGGAGAGTGGTTTCTGGACTTCCATATGACAGCAGATGAGCTGGATTTGAAAATTCCCAGCACTTCAGACCAAAGCATGGAACCTCACAGTGAAGACCTGAATCAGGAGGGACATGAAAGATTCAGAACCCCCTCATGGTGGCCCCTGGGCCCCTCCAGTCCCTCTCAGAGAGCTACACAGCAGCCCAACGACGTGATGCCCTTCTAAAACCCGTCCTCCCTCCCCAGTGTTTTTTCTCCTCATGAATGTACCCAATGCTCAAAAAGGCTGAGTAGCCTGAGTTGAGGGACAGATGAGTCCTTCAAGGAAAGTCTAAAATTCTCTAGGACCTTTGGGATGTTGGAGAAATCAATGGTACGTGTGTGTGAATGAATGACCATTTATTAAGTACTATGTGACAGACACTGTCGTATGTCTATGCATGCACACACATCTATATTTATGTGTATATGCATGTGTACACATGTATATATGTGTATGTTTACATGTGTGTATTCCCTCAGTAGAATGTAAGCTTATTAACATATGTCTTCCAGTATGGGTATGTTCTTTGGGGGCAGCATTCAAGGTGTTTTAAATGGCTATTAGTCTACTTGTCCTTTGGTCCTTTCTTAAGTATGTGTGTGGAGAGAGGGATAGAAAGACAGTAATAGAGAAGGAAAGAAAATAAAACTGACTTATACACCATGAAATAAATTCTTTTTTTCTGGAAGTGATGGCCAAGGAATTCACTTAGTAAGTAGAATCAATGGGTTTAGGTCACTTGATCAAATGAATAGGCATTCTATGGAAATATTGAAAAAAAAAAGATTCTGTGTATTGGCATTACCTTGAACAATGGCAAACTGATTCCATCAACTGGCTGATACAATAAAGAGATATTATGCTTGGAAATATGTTTCCAGTTGGTTTAAGGGCACCACAAGGTCTTGTTTGGGGAAAGAGCCAACCCCTAGCATGGTATAGCACAGTACATCCAACTAGATGGGAGAGAGCTTCTCCTAGCTCTACCCTTTCTCCATTCTGATACCTTCTGGAGCTCATTTTAGGTAAGATTTAATTGGAAAAGCTGAGGCAAGAATAAAGGGGTCACTCTAGTTGTAGTCACCTCATCTTTGAGCTGTAGGTGGTACAGTGGTTAGAGCGTGGAGCCTGGAATCAGGAAGGGCTGGGTTTAAATACAGTATTCGTAGCTGTGTGATGCTGGGCCAATACAAATGTCTTTCTCAACTACCTTAGCTATAATATAGGTATAATAATAACACCTGTATCCCAAGGTTATTGTGAGAATCTAATATAATATTTATAAATTGCTTAATACAATGTCTAACACGTAGTAGATACTTAATAAATCCTTCCTTCCTTCCTTGCTTGTTTTCTTGTGAATTATGTCTTCAGCCCTTCTACTCCCTTCCCAGGTTTCTTGAGGTTGAAGAATAAAAATCTGCTCTGGGAGCCATCTCCCAACCTATACCAGACCTAGAAGGTTAGATCCCCAGAGAGTTAGCTGCTTATGGGTTTTAGGGATAACCCTATGAGAGTCTATTCTCCTAACATTAACTTAAGATAACTCACAAGTGTGCTTCTCCTAAACAATCTGGCTAGCAGACTAAGTTAGTTGTTTAGCAAAGGTATTAACTCAAATGGCAAGAAAGAACAGTAGTCACAAAGCACCTCTCCCAACCATAAAAACATTCAGAGAATATGGAGGAAATAAGGGATGCAAGCCTAATGTACATGGTAGGGATATGCACGTAGAGAATTCCCAGGGCCAGACAGGTCACAATTCCAGAATTGTAGAGCCTCAATGGTCTTTTTTTCCTCCATAGGGTCCTCACAAAGTTCACCACAGGGTGTGGAATAGATGATGGATGAGTTTTTCTGCAGCTCAGTTGGGCTGCCTCCTTTCAGGGCAGTTTCTCAACTAGACAGGGGCTCTACTGCGCTAACTTCCAGTTCAATAGTACTTCTTGGTTCAAAAGCCCCCTTGACTCAGTAAAGCATTCTATTCATTCAGTTGCCCTTACGGTGCCCTTGCCTTAGGACGATCAGGCCCAATTCAGTCAGTTATAAGATCCATACTCCTTTGGGGATGATACTGAGGCAAGTATTTAGAAATAAAAGTATGAAATCAGTTTGTGTCCTAGGAGTAAGTTCATTGTCTTCCTGGTCTCTTTATTTGAAAGAAGCCTTAGGCCCTTCTTAGGTGGGAAATGTCTCTTTTGCCTCTGAAGATCTTTCTCTTTACATTGAAATTTTAGCTATTCATGACCTCCAATTTTGCTGAATTCTCACAGGGTCATGGTCATCCTTTCTTCTAATACAAGGGGTCCCCAAAGTCTTACTGCAGTATTAAGCCTTTAAAGCTATGCATACATACACACATATTTTTTATTCATTTAGTTATATTATTTCAGTCTCTCAACTTACAGTTTTATAGAGTAAACTGATGTTCACAGACATTACGTGACTTGCCCTGGTGACCCTGCTAGTGATTTTAGGTAATACTTGGTCCTCTTGATTCCATGTGCAAGACTACTGATTACACTTTCTTGATTCTCATATTTCAAACAGTAAGTAGAAGAGTGTATGCATACATATGCACATATATGTATATACACATATGTATATAGATGCATACAAACACACACATACATATATACATGCATACATAGACACACATATGCACACACATATACATATACATGCATACATAGACACATATATGCATATTCTCTTGGATGGTGACTTCCAGTTCCTCATCAGAGTGTTTTCAAAATGTTATTACATACAAATAAGGCTATATACAGTTTTCAATTTGACTTAATTTGGTAGCTGGGGCTAACACCCAATGAGACTACAATGGGGAAGCCATCACATCTAACTTTGGCCTACTGATTCCAATGTACCCTCTCAAAAGGGTCCGATGCCTAGTGCTGTACCTGACAGCAGGAAATCAAATCCTCTGTCCAACATTTACTTGTGCAAGTCACTTCATGTCCTTGGGCAATTTCTACAAAATCTCTGAGCACTGGCACATCCTAAGTGATGTCTGTACTATTTAGAGTAGTATTTTAGCCACCTCACTTCACAATTTTAAATTCAATTTCTCATTTCCAATTTATAGCTAGTGCTAGTTTTCTAGAGTGGAAAGTGTAAGAAGACCTGCTTTGGAGCAGAGATTGTATCTGACCGAGGGCAAGTCAGTGAACTTACTCCATCCTAAGTTGCTTAACTTCTTAAATGGGGATAATATTACTGGGACCACCTACCTTCTAGGATTGTTGTGAGGCAAGTTTTCTTTCAACTATAGAGTGCTATATCAATGCGAACCATTATGATGACGATTATTGGTATATGACCTTATATAGAAGCCGTCTCTCTATAGACAGTTTCCCCAAAATGAACATGTCTGTCTCTCTTCCTTTTTTTCTTCCTTTCCTCCTATTTATCTAACTGCTCTCTCTCTTTCTCTGTCTCTCTACAAAGATTCAGTGTCCATTCCTTAACATACTGCAATAGGGAAGTCTTGGCTTCCTGGCCAGAAGGGCCAGAAGGGTTGTTTTGAGCATTGGGCTCTGCTACTTGCTGCTTTGTGCAAGTCACATCCTCACCTCTGGGCCTCAGTTGTCCCATCTGTAAAATGAGATCACTGGACAAGATGATTTCTAGGGTCACTTTTAGTGCTGAATCCTAAGAACCTATAAATTTAAATAACTTATCAACCTAAATAACCACCATCTCTATGGGTCAGTGCTTTCCAAATTCAAAACAAGTGCCTTGAACAAACTTTTGAAATACAACCCATTCCAAAGTTGGAAATGGCCCATATTTGATTGGTGCTCCCAAGTTTCAATTACAGTAAAATAACTTTTCTCTCTTCCTATTTGACTATATTGATGCAATACACAGGAAATGAATGATAGTGAACTAAAGCCTTTGGATCGAGAGATCAAAAGCTGGTACCATTTGCTTTGCTTTAGGTTCCCCAAATAGGGTGAATCAGAGGCCAAAAAACTGGGTGCCTGGGTCTAAAAGGAAGGGAATGTGTGAATCTTTAAAACCAAAGAAATTCTAAGTGTGGAAGCAGAGTTATTCTAAGATTTTTCTTATGGTTGCAGTTGCTAAGGAAACCATTTCTTTTACTGTATGTGTTTAGAACAGCTGCTCATTTGGAGACTGAGCCTAGATATAATCTTAGAGTATAGCCCTAAAAAGACGAGAAATTAAGTTTAGTAGGCATATTTATGTATGTATTTGTGTGTATGTATGTGTATACACACACACATACACACACACACATACACACATATTTAATGTGTATGTATATATAGAGTATCTCCCAAACATAGCAACATCTTGGGAAATCTTTAGCAAGTCATGTTTCTTGAGACAAGTTCACTAAAATAGAATTTTTCAAAATAAACTAGCATATTAGTATACATTCACCAAATGTAAGCGAGTACACCTAGGAAGGTCAACACCTACATATTGGTAGGGAAAATGTATAGAATGTATATAAATGAATGTATAACCATCAAATAGCAAAACATCTTGCTCTGCATTGACTTGATTTTTAAAAGCAAGATGAGGGAATGGCCCAAAAATGTTAAATGGAAGGATCTTAGAGACCGTGGAATACCCTCTACCTACTCACTTGCCATTTTAAAAATTTCACAGTAGTCCCTGAAAGGGGAAGTGACCTTGTCTAAGGTCAAACAGGTAGAAAAAGGGAGAACCAGAATTGGCACCCAGTTATCCTGTTCCTCATCAAGTGCTCTTTCTACTTTATAATGGGGGCCATTCAGTAGCTCTGTGATTCTGGACTTTTTAGAGCTTAACCCTGTATCTCAGTCTCAGGCCACTTAAAAACACTGTGGTTGTGTGGTGGAAAAAAAAAGAAGTAGTGTGCTATAGTGGAGAAAGAGCCTGGGTTCAAGTTCTGTCTCTGGTACAATGAGGCTTAGTGATCCTAAGTCACTCACACATTTAAGTGACCCAGGAAACTCTGAGATTATACAAATTGCAAAGAAGTGCCAGTAGGCAATGGTACAGCATTTCCTCACTTAGGAGTTCCCTATGCTAAGAACATCAGAGGTCCAGTGCAGTTGCTATCTGGGTCCAGAGGAGCTGGGACTCCAGGAAGTAACATGACTCAGGTCCCTTTTACATATTGAGTTATGTGCTGTTTCTGTTAAGAGTAGTTTTTCTGGTTTTCACAACAATCCTGGAAAGTAACTTTAATACCTAGTTTGATCTCTTTTACAGATGAGGAAACTGAGGCCCAGAGAGGTTAAGGGAGCTGCTCACAGAGCATTATCTCTGAGGTAACATTTGAAGCCAGGTCTTTATGACTCCAAAAATTGTCCAAACAAGTCCAGAACTTGATGCCCTATGTATCATGCTGCCTCTCTGGTATATGACCCTCATGGTGGTTCTCTGTTCATTCCTTCAGTAAATACACAGCATCTTTGGATTCCTGTCTTTATTTATCACCCCCTCCAATAATAATTAATTAATTTTAAAACAGATATTTTATTTATTTCATTAAACATTTTCCAGTTAAAGTTTTTGAAAGTTTTAACATTCTTTTTTTTTTAATTAGAGATCCAAATTTTCTCCCTCCCCTCCCTCACCCCTTTAAAAGGTAAGCAATATATCGATTATACATATGAAGTCATATAAAACATATTTCCACATTAAGTCATGTTACAAAAGGAAACACTCACACACACACAAAACCAAGAAAAGTAAAGAAAGTGAAAAAGTATGCTTCAATCTGCACCCACAGTTCATCAGTTCTCTCTCTGGAGGTAGACAGCTTTTTTCATCATGGGTCTTTTGGAATTGTCTTGGATCATTGTCTTTCATAGTTGATCATCCTTGTGATATTGTTGTTACTATGTACAACGTTCTCCTGGTTCTGCTCACTTCATCAGCTGCATCAGTTCATGTAAATCTTTCCAGGTTTTTCTCGAACAATCCTGCTCATCATCCCTTATAGCACAATAACATTTCATTACAATGTCGCACCATAACTTGTTCAGCCATTCCCCAATTGACGGACATCTTTTCAACTTCTAAGTCTTTGCCGCCACAAAAAGAACAGCTATACATAACTTTGTATATGTATTTTTCCTTTTCCTTTGATCTCTTTGGGATACAGACTTAGTAGAGGTACTGCTAGGTCAAAAATTATGCAGAGTTTTATTGCCATTTGGGTGCAATTCCAAGTTGTTCTCTAGAATAGTTGGACCAGTTCACAATTCCACCAACAGTACATTAGTGCCAATTTTCTTAACTTGATCTTCGCACAAAGGACCCACTTCATTTCTGCTCTTCAGATTCCAGTACTATGCCCTGCTCTTGTTGAGGCTTACTGATTCTTCATGATCCCCTCTTCCTTTTTCAAATGTTCACTAATTATCCTTTTAATATTATGGAGGCAACCATGGTACAGGGAGAGAACACAGGATATGGAACTGGAGGACCTGAGTTCCAGTGCCAGCTTTCCCAATTACCAGCTACATGGCCTTAGGCAGTTGGATCAGCCTTTCTGAGCCTCAATTTTCCCACCTTTAAAATGAGGAGGGGTGATGGACTAAAGAGTTCTGAGAGCCCTTTCAGCTTCAATAGCTTTCCTTCAGACAGAACACTGACAATACTTCAAAGGCACCAAGAGAAACCACAGGATTAGAGGTTATTTATTTAATTTGGATACATGAAAATATATATAGGAAGTTGAGTAAAGTTGGCTCCATGTGTTTCAACCGAGTAGCTGTCTGCTCAGTAATAGAGGCCTCAGCTCTCATCCCTTTAAAAGTGGGAACCTTCTACTACGACTTCCAGAAAAGTTGCAGTATTTCTCAAGGCAAAGATGGGGGAGGAGGAGACAGGGTACTGAAGGAGGGAAGGGTCTGGTGCTATAATTTGCCTAGGCTGGCTCTGGAATAGTTTGTAACGCCCCCATGGTCTGAACAGCTCCACATTAGAACTGCTTCAGAGCTACATTGGAATCCCTATTACTATCTAGGAAAACACGATCTGTCATCTCTCAGAGGAACAGTAACATAGTCTGACATTTATATAGTGCTTTACACACATCACAGTATTTGGGCTTTACAACAACTCTGTGAGTTAGGTACTACGAGGATTATCCCCATTGTAAAGATGAGAAAAGCAAGGCTTAGAAATGGTAAATAATTTGCTCAAGATCCTACAGCCAGCCATCAGAGCTGGGGATTGCAATCCAACTGTGGTAGAGTGAAGAATATACTATCCACTAGGCTGCACTTCCTTTCTTGGTACAAGATAACTTTCCTCCTAGGCAGCTTTGTCAATAACTATGCCTTCATTTGGCCCCAAAGTAAAATTCTGGCACCAAGAGGACAGCCTTTATTGTAGGCAACCAGCCAGCTCTCTGGGAATGATGGGGAAGACCAGAGAGGCTACTTACTACTTGCTGGGTCTGACACCCAGCTTCACTGAGTATTTTCCAGTCAATCCTTCTGAACCATCCTGTGTAGGGTCCCATAGGGCAATATGACAACATCTGAGCAGATGGGGATTGGGCTGAAGTGGAATTGACAATGGAAAAATAAACAATATGTAAAATATTGAACATCATGTGTTAATATGAAAATGGACCTGGCTTCAATTTTCTGAAAGCCAGCTGTGATTAACTGGTTGGGGGAAAAGATGGTCTAACCTTGTTTATTGAATCCTCTTCTGAATATTAAAACAGATACCAGCTCCCTTGCTCCCCAACCAGAAACCCAAAGCTCTTGAGAAGTGAAGACCTTCCTAACAAAAGTCCATCCGTGCCACTGCAATTGTTACTCATTCTTCCTCATGTCTGTTATTCAGTCCTATCTATGCTTCTGACTTCAATTGTGTAGAAGACGAGGTAATTGTTATGGATAGCAACAGACAAAATATGGGCTTTGTACTTTATGGCTCATTCTGTTTAGATGAATAACTTAGTTTTATTAGTCTGTGTTACATCTAAATCCCCAGTCAGATGTCTGTATCTAATTTGTTCAAATTACCAGGCATCATTGGTTTTAAAAAACCTGATGGAAACAAGAAAGCATTCAGAACCTTCTTTGGGGACAAATTAATTAATCTATGCAAACAATGCAGCTGATCTCAAACTGCTGCCCCAGACAAGCTGGAAACATCAACATCATGTGCAACAAAGCCCATGGACCCCTCCAAAGAAAAGTGTTTGCTCCCTTGGTGTTGGCTTTTGCTCACTTGATGGAGTCCAGATTCCTCTTCATATCCAGGCAACTGACACGACAACTCACAATACTCAGGTTACTATATTTCCCCAGAAATTGCCCCTAATGAATTTAATCTTTGCTTAGTAAACCAAAATCAACATCCTGAGCACTAATCTAGGCCAATTTTCTATGTCTAGCATTGGCAATCACAACTCCAACTCACCACCCTACCCCAAAACACCATCTCCACCCTCAGATTTCATTTGCTCAATTGAGTTGAGGTGATGGCACTCACAAGTAACTTTTAGAGGGGAAAAGTCTAAACTAGGAGACAGAATGTGAGGAATTCAATCATCCATTTTGTCCAGCCCTGCCTTGTTTTGATTGTGGTGAATTTCCACTAACAACCTATGAAAATTGGGATAATGAGGGCTTTTACTTCCTATGGAGGCTGTATTAATGCTCTCTAGATGGTCATGAATAACGGTAGGCCCTAAAAACCTCATCTTTCCTACAGTAAATAGTGGTGAGACCAAGCCCTGAGCTTCCCCACTGGCTGAGTCTTAGTCATTTTTCAAAGAGTTTTTGATTTGATGCTCTGTTCAGGCTGCATTTATGTATAAAGGTGTCTTCCCCACAGTCAAAGTAGCTGAATAAATGTAGATTGCTGATACTTTGACAGTGATACAAAATTCAAGAAAGCATGCTTTTCCTAAGAAGCTAGAGAAAAAAGTTCAGCTGAAAAGATTTCATCTGTATATGCAACAGATATACACTGATTAATTGCTATGTACACAACAGTGAAGCTAAATGAGATATGGTCCCTACCCTAATGGACCTTAACATGTATAGAGGAGAAACACACCCACACACAATCCCTAGCTACAAGAGAAAGTCATATATGACAAGTGCCTTGGGAGTACTTTTGAAGTGGTTTATGGCCTTCTCTTGGAATCTCATGGCACCATGCTCTAATAAGACATTATGGCCTGAATGCTTTTCCAACCTAGCCTAAAAGATCAGAGGAAAGGGGAAGGCCACCACTACCTTCTAAGAGTGAAAGGGGAGCATTTGGCCCATTAAGTTATTAGATATTTAACAGATAGAGATATTTGATTTAAAAGGAAGAGAAAGGCTTAGGACACTTGTTAAGCAACTACTTTCTCTTAAGACATACTTGAAAGAATGCCTCTTACCACTTAATAAAATGATTTGTCAGAGGGAACAGATGCCTTATGGATTTGTGTTTTATGAATGCATTCACTATGATGGTTGAGTTTAGCCATCCATTACAATAGTGTAGTAACTTAAGCCTTCTGAGAATCAAATCCAGACTGTACTGAAAGATCTTGTGAGTTGTAGATGGTGTGATTTGTATAAATGTAAAACCTCTCAAAACCCACTGAGATAAATCTATTTGAAAGTATATTTTAAATTAAATTTTATGTTGATTTTTAGTTTACATCATTCATTTCCACCTGATACTGAGTTAAAAATTTTCTCCCTGTCTTTCCCCTACCCACCACCCCAAAACAGCGATCCCAATGTATACCCCCTCCCCCAAACTGCTCTCTCCTATGTCTTCCCCCATCCCCTCTCCAACTTTCTGGTAGGGCAAGATGGATCTCCATACCCCAGTTCCTGTATATCTTATTTGAAATTATATTCTTAAACTTTGCTTTCTGAAATAATGATGTCTATTTCTAAGTTCTCATAGTCTTATCACCATTTTTTTTTCATTTAGAGTACATTTAATTGCAGTCATTGGTCTTTTTCCAAATTGGGTCAAGCATACCCATGAAAAATCACTTTTTGCCTTAAACCATGTGACCCATCAGTCAGAATTCTTTGCCTAGTTCCACTGAAATAAGTAACTAATCATAGAGGATTTATATATTGAAATGAACATCATGTATGCAGTGCACAACATGAAAATGCCTTTCCGATCTTTTTGGCCACACCCACACACAAAGCTGGACACTACCATTGGTCATATTACTTCCCCCAAAACCTACGCATACCCACAAGTATCACCTTTATTTTGCATTATCAGGAAACGAGGTATTCCATATAGGTAAATTTAAAACATAATGGAAGTTTATCACTTTAAGTGACAAAGCTTATTGTAGTCATTTTATACAAAGCTTTCTAATACCTAATACTACTTACTTCCTTGCCTTTTATTCTATTTTATTGCTAAATTTCTTTTGAGAAAATAGAACTGCCCACTACCCAAACAAACCTTACAAAGTGAAAGTGTTATCAGGTGTTAACAAGAAGGGCGTACTCTTAAACTTTGACATTATGCTGCTAAAGGTGACCCTTCTATTTGAGCAGGGTTTTGTTCCCTTTCCACAACGGTCTATGTTTAGATTGTTGTGGTTATTATATGTTGTTCTATTTGCTCTGCATCACTTCATTTTTCCTCTAAATTCATCATATTTGTCATTCCTTAAGGAGTAGAAAAATTAGATTATTCATGCGCCATAATTTTTTTCAGCTATCCTCCTTTACTGGGCCCATATTTTGCTTCTAGCTTTTTAATTGTCACAAATAATAGTGCTATGTATCTTTTTGTACACATGGGGCTTTGCTTGATGCCAGTAACCTCCCTGGTATACAGTCCCAGTAGCAGAAACTTGGGGTCAAACAGTACAATTTAGTAACTTTTGTTGCATAATTCAAAATTGTTTTCCAGAATAGCCAAACTAATTCACAGTTGTGCCAGCAGTGAAACAGCATGCTGTTCTTCCCATAGCCCCTGCAACAATGAGGATTTTTTCCATCTTTTAGCATATTCACTAGCTTGATATGTATAAGGTGACACCTCAAGGTTGTTTTAATTTGTATTTCTCTGATTATTGATTAAAGATTTTTTCAGGTGGTTACAAGTAGTTTTCAAAAGCAGAAATGCAAACTGTGTGTTCAGATCTTTTGCCTATTTGTTCAGTGGAGAATGGCCCAAACTTGAATATTTGTGTCAATTTTAGAAGCTAGAACTTTATCAAAGGTATTTAATACAAGAGGATTATTTAGCCCATCTTAATTTTTTTTCGTTCTGATTCTTGGTTGATTTTTCTTATGCAAAAGCTCTATAATTTTAGAAAATGAAGAATGTCTATTTTGCCTTTTATGAGCTCTTTTATTCTGTCTGGGTCACAAATGTTTCCCCATTCAAATTTATGGAAGACAGAACCATCCATTCTCCTATATTTGTTATAATGACTTTTAAAATTTAGTCAGTTTATCCATTTGGGATTTATTGCAATATAAAGTGTAAGAGGCTGATCTAAATCTTTTATTTGACCGACTGCTTTCCAGTCTTGCCATCAGTTCTTGTCCTTTCCCCATTAGTTTGTGTCCTTAGACTTTTTGAACACAAGGCCATTGTGTGTACTTATTTCTAGGTCTTGCTTATCTAATCCATAGGTCCCTACCATCTGTATTGTTTGAGCCCATCTGATCCCAGTATTGCCCTTTTCCCTGCCCTCCCAGCTAAATCTCTATCCTCCCCCATTTGTAATCAGACATGTAAGCCACAGTTGGTTGGTTATTGCTTGAAGCAGTGCCCTCCCCTTGCCTACCCTCTGGTTCAGGCATTCTTCATACTTTTCCCTTTGCCAGTGTAGAATTCCATTTATATTCTATGAATCCCAATTGTGAGGGGGAGGTCTCCATCTGAAGGGACATGGGTTCCTTTGTCAACCTTTGCTTCCTACCAGCGGGTTCACAGCAACATGCTCACCCATTACTACATGTAACTCCTGACAAATCAAGTCCCAACCCAGGTGTCTGGCTTATGCCTTAAGGGAAAGAACCACAGGGTGTTGAGGTTGGGTCAGGGCACACAAGTTCTCTAGAATTCTTTGGAGACAGGTCAGAAAGGCTCACACTGGCAACAAGCAGGGAATAATGCATAAATCATACTTTAAAAAGGCACAGAGAGTACAGAAGCAGATGGCAGAGGGAATGGGGGAGGGAGAGGGAGGCAAACAGCACGGGAAAAAGATTGGGAAAGGAGAAGGGCACATAGAGTAACTTATGTAATTGTGGACTGGAGTTGGAAGCACCGAAGCATGGGCCTGTATGTAGCAGTTGGAGAAGTGCTTGAGGGGCAGGGTCTGGAGGTCCCATTCTAATAGAGTTCCAGTGGGGGGCATAATCCAAGACTTATCTCACAATCTTAGGGTTTACTCGTTAGTATATCAATGTCATCTCAAAAGTTATCAAGGTTATCTGAGGGATGCCTTATTAGCCTAATGTTTCTCTGATTTCATTGCATATTTCTGGGGCTTAGCTGTAGCTTGCAGACTGAAGTCTATTTACTGGCACCTAGCAGGCTTCTCTTAATTTAACATATAGTTTCTCAATGTGCCCTAATTAATTTAGGAGACAGCTTTGCCAAGTGGATTCTATGTTCCCGTTATATTCTTACTTTCTATTTCCTATTTATCGTTACCTTATACTGGCTACATACATACTTGTATACTAATTGGTGGGGTGGTCATGGGGACTATGATACATACAATTTCAGCACAACTTTCTTTCTCCTTAACTTTGTTTTACGAAGCCCAGAGAAGGGTGGACTTAATGCTAACTTGCCTTTTCCCTAATTCTACATTTGTAGCACCTTGATTCCAAGAAACCCTAAGCTCTCTTCCTTCTCTTACCTCCAGAATGTTGCCTTTTTTAAAACCCATGCCCAGAGACTTTCTTGTCTCAATGGCTCTGAGACTCTCAACAGAATACCAAGGGTCTTTCCCCTGCCCTTTCAGATCTTTAGCCCTGCACCATCACCTCACTTTAAGCTAAACTTGTTTATCCAGCAGTTTCTTTTGTCAACTACATTTACAAAAACTTTGGTTTTCTCCAAAGAAATGCTTGTTAGTCACCAATTCTGTTAAAAGCCTCTTCTCCCCCATAGAATTATGTGCAATTTTGCAGAAATGGATATTCTTGGGTAAAAGCCATTTTCTTTTGTTTTCTGGTGTATTGTCTTCCAATTTTGACCTTACCCTGAAGGTAATTCTGACTGGAACCCCTTGACTAGTATCACTTGCTACAATCGTATCTATGTCTTCCCAGTTGCTTATAAGGTTTTTTTTTTTCTATGATGGAGCTTGGCAATCATGACTCTGACTACCTAAAGTGGTGGTTTCTTTTTGGCAATAGTCCATGGGCTCTGTTGATCTGTACTTTGTTTTCTGGCTCAAATGAAGGCCAATCAATGGACATAGCCCGTGACTATGCTACCAATGTTAAAAGAGCTATAGAAAGGCCTCCTAAATGGGGGTGAGGGGTGATGGTGGTGGTGTGAGATTTATAGGAGGAAATGGGCGAGGGTCAGAATGAGAAAACATAGGTGGGCTGTGGTCTGCTCCATAGGAGGCAGTACTCACCCTCTGTGAGATCAGAGATATATTTAAGTATCAGAGTATTATAACAGTGATGTCCACAGGGGTAATTAGGTGATACATGCCATAATAACTAACCTCACACCACTATGCTTTTATGGCTATTCCTTTGTCTTAAAATCACTGCAGAGGGGACTGACCAGGGATGGGGAACCTACAGCCTTGAGATCCCACATGGCCTATATAGTAGACATAGAATTAAGAGAGACCCAGATTAGAATCCTGCCTCTGGTATTTCAATGTGGCCACTGAAGAGCAAATCACTGCACTTTTCTAGGGATCATTTATTTATCTAGGAAATGGAGATAATCTTTGTGGTGCTTAGGAATCAACAAATGAATGAAAAGCATTTATTACATGCTTACTGCGTGCTGAACACTGCTGAATGCTAGGGATACAAATATAAAAGTGAGACCATCTCTATCCTCTAGGAGCTTACATTCTAATACGGGAGACTGCACATATAGGTGACCAGGAAAGGGAATTATGATGTGGGAAATCATAAATCTGATGAGTGAAATGCTAGAATAGTTCATTAATATAACCTTTCTAGAGGCAATGGCTTTGATGATGTGATCATTGATCTCAGAGAAGGAGACGGGACAAGAGTACAGGCATAGTGGCAGGCAGGGTATAAATGAACAGGGTGAAGATGAGGACAAAAGGTGCAAAGAAAAGCAAAGCTGGTTGCCTTAGCTCCCCCAAGCCATGGCCTCAGGTGTTCTGGTTTGGAAGGTAAAGTAATAGAAGAACAGGAATCACAGGGTGGAAAATGGCTGTAATGAAGAGGAGCAGAAAGTTCCCAAATGTCAATTATTACTGTACCACCTTGTTGCCAAGGTGTACTATCCAGCACAAATCGGTCCTACTCATGTGCTTGCCTCCCCACTCTGTTCCTGTTTCCAGGTGAATCAAAAGCCAGGCTACTTAGATTTGTGCATCAAACAAGGTCATTATTTCACATTTACATGAGGGCTCAAGGGCATCTCCTAAGTACAAAAGGATATAGACTTTGTGATTGCTATTTCAGACAATTCGGACCCTATGAGGTCTTTCCCCACAGACTTTCAGATTTAGAATTCTAAGTGGTTAGAGTTGTGGCAGTTTTAGTTGCTGAATAAGTGGGGATGTTACTTTTTATCAAGGGCTACCTATATGCTATATTTGAAAAAAAAAAACTGGGGACTGATAAGGGAAATGATATATGAAAGTTAGCATTCTGTTGGTTGCAAAAAGGAGGTAGATGAGTCAGAATATAGGTAGCGCCTATATTTATCCCTTTGGCGTTAACTCTTAGAATCCTAATAATATTTGACGTGTATTTCAAAATGTGTTGTTACTTATTCAGTGGTTTTACAATTTTTTGTTTGTTTCTTGCTAATAAGTACTGTGGACTTTAAAATACGCCACATCGTTCAGCTCAAACTGTGCCCAGGTAACTAAGGGCCAGAAGCACTATGAATTGTGAATTGCTTTCTGAACTTTTTCCACTCCTGCTCCTGGTAAAACATTGCTTGAGAGAAAGAACAAAACTGAGCTGACTTCATCCACAATTTCATGTTACGTAACCTCGGCTGGGCCTCACGAATCCTTTTATTTTATCCTTATCAGCTCTCTCATTTCTCAAAATGTCTGCTCCAAATCTTTTCTTCTCTCCTTTCCACTGTAAGCATACCCCAGCCCCTGCACGTAAAGCAGACGATTTGTTCCGTAAAATTTGGATTCAGTCAAAAGACTGCACTTATGGATCTAGAAGGCCACATGTGGCCTCAAGGCCACAGATTCCCTGCCCCTGATTTAAACTCCACTTTCACTAAGAAGACTGAAGCCATCTAGTAGGGGGGGCTTCACCACCTGCCCCTTCCATTCCTCCCAACTTTTAAGCATCATGACTCATTCTTTTATCCTTTGTTCTGACACAAAAGTAGGTATCCCTGTTCCTCACTAAGGCAAATTTCTACTTGCACCCTTGATCCCATGCCCTCTTACCTTTGGGGGGTGGGAAATCTGTGGCCTTGAAGCCACAAGTGGCTTCCCTGCCCCTTCAAGTCTAGGACTTCTTTACCACCTGTCCCTTTCCTTTTCTCTACAAATCTGTTTAGGTCTAATTCTAAAAAAGTGTTCTTTGACTGTCCTAGCTAATTTAGCCACTGTCCCTTCTTTGTCATCCCCTTCCTCACCAAACCTCTTGAAAGCAATGTTCATAACCAATGCCTCTTCTTTCTCAGTATTCATTGTCTTGCCAATCACTTGCAATCTGATATAGGGTTAAAGGGTCACAGATTTAGAACTGGAAAGTGTGAATAATCAGGTCTTTCTGGAATATGGGCAAACACTGAGAGGCAGACCTGATCATTCTGGTACAATGGGTCCTAGTTATAATGCAGAACATACTTTTCTAGCTCCTCAGTCCAATCTATTTGTCCATATTTAGATATCACCAGAAATGCCAGATGATTGTTTCCAGTACATCTTGCTTTCTTCTGACCTTTAATGAGACAAATGTTGTCTATGAAAATAAGGCTAGCCTTATCTCCACTTTGAAGTATCCACTCGAACCTGTCCCAGTGGTTTAGCAGCTGTGTTTATATCATCTGAGAGGCTGCCCCCTTCCCTTGTACAGCCACTTTTACTATTCCCTGGGAAGAGTTCAGCCAGGCTGAGGCTATAAGAGCACCGAGGGCAACAAATGAGCAGGTTGTTTGGACCTTCTGTCATCGGGCTACCTTCCACACCAAGAGACCTGAGTTTCCCTTCAGGAGCTCCCCCAGGACCACGTTTTCTAATTGTGAATGTTCTCCTTCTATATATACTGTATTTGAAAAACCTTGGATTTTTGCATGTCTAATATTTGAATATGAATGTCTAACTGGGATGTCTGTATGCTGGTTGTCTCCAGAGAACAGCATGCAAAAACCCTCATAAATGGGGTCAGGGCAAAGATTTTCTGAGATGCTTTACAAATGCCTTATTGTCTTCTAGGTCAATTCAGAAATCTTGGGCAGCCCCATCTCTGTCCAGGCTTGCATTTCTGTAGATCTTCTTCCTACTAACCCAACAGGGTTTCCCTTGAATTTGTCAAATTGTTTTAATCTGTCCCTCAAGTAGGACAACTGACTTGTCCCAAGATGTCCTGGGCCACTAGGCCTGTGCTATTCAGAGTCTGTAGGCAATACTGACTGGGGTAGTGGCTTACCAATTTGTCTCAGGGCTTTCATATGTAAGAGAATAAATTGTACTGTACCATTATTCCTCAGAATAAGCAGGGATCTCAAAGAGTTCTATAAAATTCTGGCTTGAGGAAGTGAGCCAGGTTGCTAGCTGAATCACTGTTCCCTCTGTCCACCCCTGTCTTGACTGTCTCTTAATTCACTTATTCTCATTATGTAATCAGTTAACAGGATGAAGCCATAAAAAGGCTAGAGATTTAACTGATATATGAATGTGTCACTGGGGTGAATTCCGCAGGCTATCAGCCAGTCAGTCAACAAGCACTATATACCAGGTACTATGCTAAGTAAAGGAGATACAAATCCAAACACAAGTACAGTCCCTGCCTTCAAAGAGCTTGCATTCTAATGGAAGAAGATAATACATACAAGGGGAGCTGAAAGGCAAAGGCTGGGGTAGATAGCAGTCCTTGAGGCCAGTGGCTGGAAATGAAGCCTCCAAGATGGAAGTTTCAGGAAAAGCTCACTAGTGGAAGAAGGTGAAGAGGGAAGGGTGATAAGGAGGGGGGCAGGGTAAGTGGTTCTGCCAGGGATACCTCTCCTGGCATCCAGTCTGGAAGGAATTCACCAGGCTCAAGCAAACTTTGAAGCCGAAATTGTAAAGTTTATTGTTACACTGTAGAGAACAGCGGGCTAGATTCTTATGGAACCTGCAAACTCGAAGAGGCTGCAGGCATAGTTTTAAGGTGTCAATTATGCTAACTAGGTGAGTAAGGATGGGATCAGGGAGGAGTTAAGGAGTGGTCAGTGCTCAAAGGACCATACACTTTTAATATCAACTGTGCAGGTGTATTGCCCATGATTCACTGGGAAATAGCTCAAGAGGGGGGTCTAGCTGGAGGTGTGGTTCTAGGCCTGATATGTCACTAAAGAGTGCCCAGTCTGCCACCCACCAAGGTCATCAGAGACAGTGTGGGTATATAATTGACTAAGGAGTTACCCTATAGATAAGGTATTGAAGAATTCATGGTGGGGCTGGCCACTCTAACTAAGGGAGATAACATTTACATAGCTTATTGTTTCAAGCAGGGATAAACAGGTCATGAGATGTTGCTGGGCAGAGTGCTGGAAGGGGGAAGGGGCAGAGTCAATGCTCTGAGGCTGGGGGGGTGGAAATGTGATCTTACAGACTGCTTTTACAAATTGATTTTACAGACATAGATCCCAAAGTACCCCATTTACAAACTGATGTTACAGATTGATACTACAGACATATATACATCACAAGGACCCCATCATTTCCCCTTAAACAGATAGCACCCAAAATCATTTGGGGATAAGGGGCGATGGTCTCAGCTTCCCGAACTGCTTCTCACTGGGAAGGGGCGTAGAGCTGTCCCTGCCTCACAGGGTCCCATCGTTCAAGGGGTGGGGTCCATGGCCAATGTCTGGAATCTGGCCGATGCTAGGTCCAAGGGGTGATGAGGAGCAGCTTCAGGCAACAGTTGGTACTCAGTCTGAGCAATCATCTACAGATAGAAAGCACTGAGCCTAGAAGAGATAAACCTAGCAAGGAGGTTAAGCAGGCAAGAGCCAAAAATAAGTAAGAGAAAATTGACCAGAAATGGGGTGAGGATGGGCTAGCATAAGCCATTACTCAGACTATTTCACTTTCCTTCATATTTCTACATACTACATATTCTTTTACCAACATAACTGTACTGCCTTTAACAAAGGAGGTTCCTGACTAGGTTACTTAAGCTAAAATTACAGTGATGTAGGCTGAAACTCCAATGATTGGTCAGTGTACACTTGAATTTCCCACTGGTGGTGAAACCCTAGGCTGGGTCTCCCACCCACAGATTAATCAAGGGTAAGCAAGGGGTGGGGGTTCTGCCTGTTTACAGATTAAGCAAGGTGGAGTTCTCTGTTTTACAAATAAATTAAGGGAAGGTTGGGCTGCCTGTTTTACAAATCAAGGAAAGGGTGAGTGGATTTGTGTCTGACATTCAGGAAGGGCAAAGTGACAAATCTAAGAGGGAAGGGTAGAGTGGAGCTGGGGATGATGGAGATTGTGGGGGGCTGAGCAAGGAGGTAAAAAGGGAATCAGGGAGAGGATCAGATAGTCTTAGCTTTAGGGGGTGCTCGTGGACTTCTGTTTTCCATTCTGAGGTGACAGCAGGCTTCACTCTGGTGTAATGTTGTCATGTGGGGATAGAGTCCACTTTGACAGCAGTAGGTATAGTGGGGATCATGATGTGTGGTCCCTTCCACCTCTGCTCCAGACCATGAATTTCTTTTTACCAGCACAGAATCCCCAGGTTGAAACAGGTAAGCTGAGGCAGAACTCCTCGGGATCAGGAGAGCTAAGGGAAGGAGTTTTTTTCTGAATCACTTGCAGACCCTGAAGGAACTTGATAAGGGAAGAGTTAGTGATTTCACCTTTTAGGTCTTCCCAGATTAGAGGAAGAATAGGTGGTAATCTTCCATATGTTAGGGAATGGTCTGGACTTTCTCAGCCTTGAGTTCTGAGCTCTGAGAAAATTTCAGATGCCGGCTGCTCAAGGAAGTCAAAGCTGAGAATCGAAGGACCTAATCATCTCCCCCTTAAACAGTTGGGACCCAAAATCATTTGGGTAGATCTATGTTTCATAGGAAGCTGGGTACACAGATTATATGTACAGTATACAGTATACAGTGAATACAGATTCACTCAGGAAGGAAGAGATAATTCAGAAATTGAATCCTTAACATACATTCAGTTACAAATGTTAACTTTTGCTTAGAGCATGAAACAACTACAAATTCGGATCAAAAGAGCCAGATGTCTTCTGTTTTCACAACTCATTACGTTAGTTTAGTAATAAATTTCTCTTGCAAATGAAAGTTTTAATAGGCCTCTTAAAATGACACTAGAGATTTGAAAATTTCTTCTGAAAGTATTTTCCCTTCTTTTAAAACAGTTTCAAGATTTATAATTGATCACTAAACTTTTAGGAAGAAAGTTAGTTGAAAACTTTTAAAATGATCTTAAGCAATTTGCATACTTTCTGCACATGTTCCAATTCCAAATGAAAAATAATATTAGATTTTCCAGTGAGCTTACACAAAAGAACCCATATCTGTTACTACTTGCTCTGATCATGGAAACTTGCTATAGAAGGAGAAAAGCAGGGACATGTGACATTCCAAATATGACAGGATAAAACATCCTTGATTCTGTTTAAATTCAGGTAAAGTCACAGATATCCAACCATGCAGTATCTGTTCCATCTTATAGCTAGACTCAGGAATAGGTGGGAAACATTCCTTTTCAAAGGAATCCCATTGGTATACTGAGCCAGGAGGGATCCCATCCCAGACAGAGGCTAAGATTGTCCCTTCAGCCTTTACCAAATGTAGACTTCCACCTATCAGCAGTACAGGATCACATTCCCTCTGAGTAGCTTGTGGCATTTTCTCCGAGATACTGATTTAATGCAGACAACTATACCCAAATTCAAACTCAAAATAAAATTTAGTTATGGTCCCAAGTGCCTTTTACCTTAAACAACAAGCTTCACCGATCACAGCTCAGAGCTAGTTAGTTATTTTTATTTTCATGGAGCTGCACTAAGCAATGATGATTCATCAGGTCTCACAAATGTAAAGAATTCCATTTACCCTCTTTCCTTCTGAAATCTAAAAGCCAATTGATAGAAATCCTTCTAATCTTTGCAACTTCTTAGCAAGTTAGGTTCATTTAAAACTACACTTAAACAAGTTCCTTTCCCAGGCTGAATGACCTTGCCTAATAGAGATAGTTTCTAGGAGATTTGGCAGTTTTACAACATAAGGAAAATTTATATGAATTCTAAGGAGGAGAGACTGGGGGAAGGGCTAATAATGATGCCCCTGCTTAGCCAATTCTCATACAAGCAGGAGGACTGTTCTGAATGGGCAGAACTAAGTCTGAATAAAGTTTTCATCCAATCTCCTCCTTTCCACATACAGTAATCAATTGACAATTTTAGGTTTTAACATTAAAACAGTAGCCAAAATAACTTAGTTAACAATCTTACAAGTTTTAAACAGTCTTAACTGAAACTTCCTTTTAAACAAAGACAGACTTGGAAGCTTATGATTTCCCAAAATACAATACTCCGAGACTTTAAGAAAAGCTGCTTCTTATACAGCATAGATAATACAACTTTTTACCAGTAACAATATCATAAATAATTATCATGTTCTTAAATTTGAACTTTGAAATAAAAACAAATGAATTACCAATCTGGTGACCTTAAAAATCAAGTTTTTGAAGTTACACAGAACTAAAATTTTCTTGTTGCCACACACCTGATCAACTTATCACTAAAAATTAATTACATTCTGGAATCTCACATAGATGGTGAATGTGGTGATCCATAAACCTTCAAATTAACATAAATACATCCTTAGATGAACCAAGCTTGAAAACCACATCCCTATATTTTCCTTTCCTTTTTCCCCAAGTTTCTCATTTGCTCAATAAGAATTCTACAAAATGCCTTTCCAATTCCCTGTGTACATTCACTTCATCATTAGTAATGTGGAAACTATAACTTTAAGTCACTGCATATTTCCAGAATAGCCAAAAAGTTAAATGAACAATCAGCTATCACAGTGAATATCAGCAATTATTACTACTACCTGTTTGTATCCCAAATATAACAGCTTTAAATTGTCAAATCTTATAACATAAAAAATCCAATTCACATGAAATAAACAGAAGACAGAATTAGCAGAACTGATAAAGTACCATAGCTGGTTTTACAAAACTTTTCTCCATCTTTTAGTTTCAACAAAATTCAGATTGAAAACTGCTTTATCTAACAACATTTCTGGCTCACAATGGTCACTCAAACTTTTACAGTATAAGAGGATTTTACAATTTAGAGATACCATAATAACACAATGACATTATGACATTAATTGCATTTCCAATTCATCACATACAAAAATTACTGATAGAAAAATTGGGCTTACCAAGTACAGAGACTTTTCTTCTCTCCCCACAACTGCAGAGGCTGGTTGAGGACCCAGGAGTTTGAAAGGAGAGAGGGTCATCCTCATGCCTGGAGGTGTGGGCTTCGGGGTACCCTGGGGTGTTGCCAGGCCCCTCAATATATCTGCAGCTCCCCCTTTTTCAAGTGGGGGAGCTTAACTCAAATTCCATATTCTTTAGCACAATCTATTTTTCTTCTAGAATGAAAGACTTTAATTTTTGTAAAAATGTTTTCAGCCGATTTAACTTTTACTCCAATAAACTTTAATTTATGTGTCCACTCCTTATAAGACCTTTGAAAGTGATATCTTTGACCTCTCCAGCAAGTGATGTTGGGGGGGGGCGCCTTCCCCCTTTCTCACTACTAGAGAACCCAAAAGAAAATTCACTTTTTCTTATCAAATCTTAGAAAATATTCCAATTTGCCTAAATGCCAAATAGTAAAATGAATTCTGACTTATCTTTAGCATCAAATCAGGAGTGACACTTTTTTTACTTCTCACATGAATTCAATTGACTTATAGTTTTATTCTAATCCACAAATTTTTCCTCTTTTAGGTGAGGAAGGAAATAGTTAAATTTTCGTCTGCCTGCCTCTTTGATTTGAGGGGAGAAGATTCCCTCATTATTTCTTATCGCCTTCTCCTCACTCCACTTGGCCAGAGTGGAATGAAGAGGAGGAGATTTTCAAACTTTTAAAGATCTTAAAACTTCTGTTCACACTTCTCAATATCAAATACCATCTCTATCTTAACTTCCTACCCATGCTTCTTCCTTTGCTACATGCTTAAACTTTCTTGCTTTATAAAACCTAAACAAGACAATATTTACCTCTCTTTTCTCTTCTTCTCCAGCCTGCATTCAGCATCAGTGAAGGGAGGAGGGAGAGAAAGCTAAGAGCCTTCCAAAGGAAGGTCTGGCAGTCCAGCTGCAGTTTAAACCTTCCATGATGTTAGATTACACACTCACTCATTCACACAGACACACAAAAAAACAGAACAGTGAGAGAAACTGACAGGAACGTTCCAAAAGCTCACAGAGGATTGTTAGAAATCCCCAGGCACAAATCATGTTTGCTTGGCTTTCAGATACATGCTAATGGAGGCCAGGTACAAATCATATTTGCTTGGCTTCCAGATAGGTGCTAATGGAGGCCAGGTAAGACTTGCTTTAAGATAACCTAGGCTCAGATCCCCGAACATAGGGGGAAACACTGGCCCATCCTTCTTTCTTGGGGTCGTGAAGACCGAGTTTTTTCCAACTGCTCAAGAAACATCCCAGGGGGGAGTCTCGGGGTATGGAGGGAGACTGACCAATCCTTTTTCCTGCCCTGACACCAAAATCCCTGTACCTAAAGCGTCCCGGAGACAAGAGCATCCTCAGTCCCGAATGGGGAGCGAACCCAGGGTCTAAGAGACCCACACCGGCCTACTTTTACTAAGTAAGCAAATACCTAAAGCGTCCCGGAGACAAGAGCATCCTCAGTCCCGAATGGGGAGCGAACCCAGGGTCTAACAGACCCACACCGGCCTAGCCAAGACCGGAGCATCCCCACAAGCCTTCTTAGGGCTTGTGGAGGTGAAAGCAACTACAGGGAGAGGGGGGAGTTTAAAGGATAAAAGCTTGAGACCTCAGACTTTGTCCCTAGTGGTCACCATCTGAAGAGGGAAGGGTGATAAGGTGGGGGGGAGGGTAAGTTGTTCTGCCAGGGATACCTCTCCTGGCATCCAGTCTGGAAGGAATTCACCAGGCTCAAGCAAACTTTGAAGCCGAAATTGTAAAGTTTATTGTTACACTGTAGAGAACAGCGGGCTAGATTCTTATGGAACCTGCAAACTTGCAGAGGCAGCAGGCATAGTTTTAAGGTGTCAATTATGCTAAGTAGGTGAGTAAGGGTGGGATCAGGGAGGAGTTAAGGAGTGGTCAGTGCTCAAAGGACCATACACTTTTAATATCAACTGCACAGGTGTATTGCCCATGATTCACTGGGAAATAGCTCAAGAGGGGGTCTAGCTGGAGGTGTGGTTCTAGGCCTGATATGTCACTAAAGAGTGCCAAGTCTGCCACCCACCAAGGTCATCAGAGACAGTGTGGGTATATAATTGACTAAGGAGTTACCCTATAGATAAGGTATTGAAGAATTTATGGTGGGGCTGGCCACTCTAACTAAGGGAGATAACATTTACATAACTTATTGTTTCAAACTGAGATAAACAGGTCATGAGTTGTTGCTGGGCAGAGTGCTGGAAGGGGGAAGGGGCAAAGTCAATGCTCTGAGGCTGGGGGGGTGGAAATGTGATCTTACAGACTGCTTTTACAAATTGATTTTACAGACATAGATCCTAAAGCACCCCATTTACAAACTGATGTTACAGATTGATATTACAGACATATATATATATCACAAGGACCCCATCAAAGGGACCCATAAGAGATGAGTGAGGATGCAGTCCAGGCCATCCAAGACGATCACTATGGGCTCTTCCCCAAAATGGAGGTTACAGGGAGAACTCACAAGTGGCGGAAGGACCTTCAGGATCAGAGTGAGGAAGAAGGTGAAAGATGATCAGTCATTCCAGAGAATGAGGAATGGCTGGTCGTGGCTCTTCCTCCAAATGGAGCTTCTGGGAAGATCTTGCCAAGAAGAGAAGGGGCCTATGGCATAGTGAGGAGGCAACTTAGATACGGTGGAATAGTCCTGCCAGAGTAGATATAGACCAATGGGCAGTTCAAGTATTGCTTCAATATCTCATTCCATCCCACAAGGCTGGCAACCTCTCAGCCAAAGTAGCTGTGATAGGAACAAATAATGCCTAGGCTAAGGGGCCAATATTAAGAGTACCTGAACTGAGAAAGGGGTGGAGGATTTGGAGGGCAGAGGTTACTTACCAGAAGCGATCAACTGTGGAATCTGTTGGGTAAAAATTAAATTCTGTTCAAGGCCCTCAGTGACAAAATCTGATGCAGGAAAAACTAAAACTAGTACAAGTACAAGTAGCTATGAAAACATACTTCTGGCTTGAGAGGATAGAAGGGAGAAAGTGAACTCAGTCTGCCAAGGAATGGCAGAAATTATCCCCACTTCTGCAGAGATGACTCCCCAGCAGGATATCAGAAGAAACTGTACCTAGGGAACCCATCTCTGGCCAACAGTATCCCTTACCTCTGTGACCTTGTTCACCTTTCAACTTAAAATGGCTTCACACATTAGCCTAGAAAGCTGAAGTTTCCTTTAGACTTACATACATTGCCTACAATAACAATTACAGTAATAGTTATTCGATCAAAGAGAAAAAAACAACAGAAACAAAAATATAATAGGCAATATTGCTATAGTCTTTTCAAGCTTTATAAAGCTTTACATAAATCATTACACTCAGGCTCCATTACAATTCTTTGAGGTAAGCACTAGAGATGAAAGCCTAGCATTGAAGAAGCAAAGTCTCAGCCCGGCATATGGTAACCAGCCAAGGCTAGGCCTCCAGGTTAAGAATCCAGGGTCTCTGCCACTAAACCATGGCTGTTTTCATTTTTGTGTTCCCAGGGCCCAGGATAGCAATTTGTACCCAATACCTGGTTACTGAATTGGATTGAAAGCATTATTCACATTTTCTAAAATTCAAGTGGGTCTTCAGTATCACACAATTACTACATTCATCTCTAATGAACTTCCCATTCAAGTCCACACAACAGCTGTTCTAAGCATTCCTACATTTTCTAAAGGCTTTTCTCTCCATGTTTTCTACCCTTAGAGGATGAGGTGGTCCTTGCCAAGGACAATCCCTCCACTCACACTGTGGATTTCATCATTCGCTCGTTTCCACGACATCTGCTGATGGAAATGCCTGGACATGCACTACTTTCACACATATTCCAAGAGTCTGATGAACATGGGATCTTTTATCCTTGGCAACTATGTGCCTTGGCAGACTCTATCTGCCAGTTCTTTCTTTGAAAACAAGAGTGTAAATTTACTAAGCATACAGAATTGATCACATTAAGAAAATTTTAGCTCAAAAAGAAATATGCAAAACACTGTACATGAGAAGGAAAATTAGCTCAATCACATGACTACATGAGGAACTTAACCCTAACAGCTTCTAACTGTAAAGCATACATATTACAGTCAGGCAGAAGAGAAAAATACATATAAGACTAATGAAAGTGTGCCAAAATTTATGAGAAGAGGAAGAAATAAACATGTAGAGATGATACTGGAGACCAAAATGGAGGCTCCAACTTGAAATGAAAGCCCTTCCAAGGGGATATGAGAAAGTAATAAAAATACCTTTTCCAGGATCCTGCTGAACCACTCATGTTCCAATGCTTTGGACTACAAACTAGAATATAACGAATAAATGTAAAACCAACCTAAAACAACAGGCAGCGACAAAAGAAAAAGCATCCATGTTCCACTCCCTCTCTGCCATAGCTAGTTCTGGGGGAGAAAGAGAGGAATAATAGTTCAGAAAGGCATTTGGGGTATATGTGCCAAAATTATTCACATGGAACATATATTCTTTTTTTTCCATTTTGGAGGGCAATTGGGGTTAAGTAACTTGCCCAAGGTCACACAGCTAGGTTTTTGTTTGTGTGTGCATTAAGTGTCTGTGGCTACATCTGAACTCAGGTCCTTCTGACCCCAGGACTGACTCTCTACTCACTGCGCCACCTAGCTGCCCCTGGAACATATATTCTATGCTACAGTCCATGCATGCAAAGACACAACAGAAAACAACAGCAACTTCCAGAATAGATGGAGCAACTTTCATGGACAGGATGCTCTTTTATTCAATTACCGATCATCTAATTAGGTCACTTAAAACCAGTTTTAATGCCCCAAACAGTAACATCTCCAATCAGAATCACATTAAAGTCTGATTTCCATTGCTTTATAATTTACAATAAACCAAATTATGTTAAACTTAATATTGAATATATTAAATAAAATATAAACATTTTGAGGTCAGGTTCATTATGCTGTTCATTGTAAACTATCCTTAGTACTATAGATACTCTCTTAAGAAATGCTTGTTGAATTGAATAAAATCAGGTCAATTCAGATAAAAATGCAAATAAATCATTTTCTTTGTGCCCAGAAAGCCTTTGCCAAGTTATCCCTCATTTGAAAGCAAGATTTGGAGATACCCTTACATTGCTACATGGTAAAGAATCATAGACTAATCTTAATCTATATATCTTCTCATCCATCTGATACAACATCCTACTTTGGTTAGGCAGAGGGTGAGGAATTAGGGAGGGAAAGGCAAAAATTCCTCATATCAATTCCCAGATTGGAAAGATGGATTTCCCAATTCCCTTGCTTCTTTTTTTCTTTCCCTCCAACCAGTAAGAATTATGAGAAAGCATTGCCTCCCTCCCTGAAAAAAATTAGTTTCTTCCCCAAGAGTCAAAGGCTAAGAAATTATCTGTAGCTCCTTAAATTGTAGTACTTTACAGTATATATACATATGTGTATGTAGCTTTGAAGTTTTCAAAATATGATCTCATTTAAGCCTTACAACTATCCTGGGGGGTTGGTAGAATTGGTATTATCATTCCCATTTAACTCAGGTTAAATGACTCACCAGCAGTCACACCGACAAGTCTCAATATCTGAACTTGGTATTCCAGATTGCAAGTTGTTGTTTGTCCTTCATCTCGAAGAGGACCATGACATCAGTAAGGTGATATCATCACTTGCAAGTGAACTGGATATAAGTGAGTGAGGGCTGTGCAAAGCCACTAGCCTCAGTTCCTCCTCCCCCAACACTGGGACTAATGAACCCCACCAGCTATCCAGAAAGAAGGCAGGAGAAGGAATAAACATTTCAAAGATTCACTGATCATTTTCTGACATGAGTGCCAAGAAATCTGGGTCAGGCAGGCCCAAGCATGTGGCTTAAGCCCAACCCCCACCCCCTCAAGATAGGTTCCAAACTTTAAAGTGTGCTATACAGAACACCATGGTGAGTCATGAGTTGATGACACCATTGAGGAATCAATTCCTAAGGTATCTGAAAGAGGGAAAGCTATTAAATGATTGGGGGATGAGGTGAACCCATGGATGTTATTCGTATAAAAAAGGGCAATTGTGAGCATATCAATAACTAGCGATCTACTTTCTCAACTGTACAAAAGCCTTATGAAAATTATCTACACCCTTATGGAGTGCTACCTTGACCAAAGTATAAGAAGGGAAAAGGGAGTCTTCTCTACATTAAAACACACGATTGAGAGGTATACAGAATACAGACATCTCAAAGTAACGAACTTAGAGGATTTGGATAGGAGTGCTACAGCATGAGACAGCATAGACTGGGATCTGCATCTGGTTGAAGCTAATCCCCAAATGTCTGAGATAACAGAGCCATCAGACAATGGATACATTATACAAAATATCTTTCTTGATGTTCTTTGCTCATGGCATTCCATCTCCTGTCCCTACATCTTTGCACAGGTTGTCCCTCTTTCCTCAACTGTGATCTCTTCAAATCGCCAAAGTTTAGCTCAAATGCCAATTTCTACATGACATCTTTCCTGCCCAGCTGTTAGCGCCTCACTGTTCAAATCACTTGATGCCTATGTTTGTGAAAGTGTGTGAATGTGTATGTCTTTGTGTGTGTGTGTGTGCATGCGTGTGTACACGCTGCTTCTTCCAAAGGGATGGAACTTCTTTGGGAGAAGGAAATATCACATTCTTGTGTTTGCCTTTCAAACACCAAGCAAGCATTTTATAGGTGCTTATTGATTGATCTATGCTAAAAAGACTGCCTACCAGTGGAAAGGAATTTTTAAACATATCCATTAGTTATATTTCTTGTAAAATTCACCTCAGCCAAGGAAGATTAGTATGGTCCGTGGACTAGGACAAAATAAAACCTGGTGATATACCATTGTTATAATTGTATTCGTTGAAGTCTGATCCTACCTATATCTAATTTAGGCAGAAGAGAAAAAGTAAGAGTCACAGACAACTACGCCAGAATGAGAGGAGGAGACATAATAACCAAAAAAAAAAAAAAAACAAACCAAAAACAAACCCCAAACCTAGCAGGGATTTTCAAATTCGTGATGTGTGTGCACATTAGCAAATCCTCCAAATGGAGCATGGTGATATAGTACCTCTAATACTAAAAGCCCTAAAATAGAATTTGAGAACACTGTTCCAAAATATAAAGTGACCTAATTAGGTTGACATTTAAAATGTTTTCTATTCCTTGAACTTACTCAGTGGATAAATGAGCTTTACATATGGTATCACACATAATAGCTATTCTTTTCTCATATTAAAAAAACAACTTTGTTTTGAGGTAAATACTTCCTCAGGAAAAAAAAATCCTGCTCTACTTCAAATTAATAAATATTCTAAATTCTAATTAAATAATCAAATACAATATTAGGCTGTTGATGAATTAAATATTAAATGTAGATTTTGTGTATGCCATACAAATAAGCAACTAAAAAAAGTCATGATTAATTTGACTATCTAATTGGAGCTTTGCTAGCAGAACATTCTTGAATACTTGTCCTAATCCCCTTCTCCTTTCTCCCCCCACAGACACACATGCACACACATGCCTTGTCACAAAATGCCATTTAGTGATTTCCTGACAGGTTATATTCAAATCAAATAAACTAGTATTTCAGGAACCTTGAAAGAAAAAGATAGAGAGAAATATAGGAAATGGATTTAAGAAAATAGTTTTTGCAAAGGGTCATTTTCTTAAAGTGTCAGGATTTTCCCTATGAATTACTAATGGGTCCCCATATGTTTTGTTTTTAAGCCAAGGAATTCACTAAGTTATAGTGAAATTGAACCAAAAATATTTCTACTCTGTATTCTATGGTTTCTTTTTTTCCCTTAAACTGATTTTTCAGGAGCTCTAAAGCTTATTTTTACTTTTCACCCCTTAACCCAAAGGTCTCAATTTTCTGTCAAGGGAAGAGTAATCTTTCCTGACATCAGGACCAAGAGGTGTAAGTGTAATAATCAACAACTTCATCATAAAGGAGAACTCCTACTTGTCACTGTTTCTATGGAAACCAAACCCTCCAGTCACTATGGGCCGGCTAGAGTTGAGAAAATCACACATAAGCTGGCCAGCCTACAATGTTTATCAAGACCAGATATCTATCCTTTCAACTCAACTCAGAAATGTGTCTTTGTCCTGGTATTCTTTCCTAGATTCCAGTACCAACTGTTTAAACTTAAACATTACCTAGGATTCCACAAGATCAAGCCTGTCAGTGGCAGAAGTGGCTTCCATTCTCAGGATGACGACCTCTTCCCCTCGTCAGGGAGGGGAATGGGAAGGTCACCCCAGTGGCAGAAGAGGTACCTGGACCAGAAAAGTCACCTGCAGGTATTTTATGAATGGGTTTTGTAAAGAAGGAGACAACTGCCAATACTCCCATGGATTGCCTAAGAATCTGGAGGCCATGGTGCATCGTGATTATTACGGTGCTCCTGAAGACTGTTGCAGAAATGAACATAATGGGGCTCATAAAGTAAAACCAGCTGCTCCAAAACTCCATCCTCCAGCTTCCCCAGGTCTCCCACCACTGGAGGATCCTCAAGTTGAAGTCAATCCTGGCACAGTAAAACCATCAAATGCCAGTTTTGCTGCTACAGGAGCAGGTACAGATGACTGGGTCTATGCTATCGAATTTGTTCCCGGAAAACCTTACTATGGACGTTTTCCCCATACCTGTGGGGAAGCATCCCAGCAGGGCCATATGACTGAGGAAAAGTGGGGGAGCCAGCCATCAGAGGAGGAGGAACCAAAGAACACTGTGGAAGGAGAGCGTCCATGTAAAGAGGGCCCTGTGTGTCTCCATGATGATTCATATGAATTGTGTGGACTCGAGTTCTCAGACACTGAGGATGCCACCCAAAGTCTTAGACATATCAAATCTTGCATCGAGGCCCACGAGAAGGACATGGAGCTGGCTTTTGCAGTCCAGCGTAGCCGACATCTGGTATGTAGAATCTGCATGGAGGTCATCTACGAGAACAAGGTCCGCTTCGGAATCCTCTCCAACTGCAATCACACCTTCTGTCTCAAATGCATCCGGAAATGGAGGAGATCTAAACAATTTGAAAACAAAATCATCAAGGCCTGCCCAGAGTGCCGGGTCACCTCGAACTTTGTCATCCCAAGTGAGTTCTGGGTGGAGGAACACGAAGAAAAGCAGAAGCTCATTGAACAGTACAAGGAGGCTAAGGGCAACAAGCCCTGCCGTTACTTCGATGGAGGCAGAGGCAGCTGTCCTTTCGGATTCAACTGCTTCTACAAACACACCTATGATGAGAACACCAGGGAAGAGCCTCCAAGGCTCACCAAGAAAATCTAGCAGAACTGGGAGCAGGGACACCAACAATAAAGACTGATGGCCAGTGGGAGCTTACACTTCTGGAACCTATTCCTTAACTACTTCTGGGGGCGGAGTCTGGGAGCCAGCTGCTCTGTCATCTTCGACACCTTCACGAGCCCTCCCTTAAGGTCCTTTAGTTGTCTCAGCTGCCCTCCCCTCAGCAAGTGTGCCGTTTCCTCTGTTGAACAAAGTCATGAGAAATAAACTTTAAAGTTAGTTTGGGTGAAATGTCTTTCTTTCTCAGACAGCTCGAGATCAGCTGCCTTCTCCCTATGCTCAGGCCCAGAAGGCCCACCTGCAGGGCTTTAGAGAGAGCAGTGATCTCTGAGCTAGAAGGGGCCCTTGGGGGTGGGGCCCCATGGGGGCAGGGCTGCATACCATCCTTGACACTTGTTCCTCCAGCTGAAGTTGGCCATTCCCCTGACTTCCATGTGACTTCTTATCACAGTAAGCAGACCCATGCCCTGGAGCTGAGGCTTTAGTGAGTTCTGCTTCTTTGGCCATGCTTCACCTAGTTGATCCTGCCACCATATTCACCTCTGCTCCTCACCAGCTACTGAACATAGCTGGGAGAGTTCTACCTCTGCTGGCCAGGTGTAATCACAAATCCACCTCTGCCCAACTTTAACTGGGGCCTCGCTCAACTGGGCAGTACTTCTATCTCTCCCTAATTGATTCCCCATCTCAGTCTGTCAGTAAGAATTTACTGTCAGTAAGCACTTACTATGTGATAGGCCTCTTGACCTATATCTTGCCACTGGACCCAAATGGCTTCAGAGGAGTGAGGCTGGTGACCTTGCACAGCCCTGTCCTAAATCCAATTCACTTGCTAGTCATGGCATCTCCTTCCAGATGTCATGGTCCTCTTCAAAGGGCAAACAAGGGGTGGCTAGGTGGCACAGTGAATAGACCCCTGGCCCTGGAGTCAGGAGGGCCTGAGTTCAAATCCAGCCTCAGACACTTAACACAAAAACTAGCTGTGTGACCTTGGGCAAGTCACTTAACCCCAATTGCTGTGCCCTCCCCCCTCCAAAAAGGAAAAAAAAGGGCAAACAATAAACAAAGTGACAGGCACTGTGTGAAGCCCTAGGGACACAGAAAAGCATGGTCTAAAAGGGGATACAACATGCAAACAACTATGTACAAACAAGCTAGTGACAGGATGAACTGGAAATAATCCATAAAGGAAAGGCAGGAGGGGCATCAGGAAAGGTTTCCTATAGAAGGAAGCCAGAGACGACAAAAGGCAGAGATGAGGAGGGAGAGCATTCTGGTCATGGGGGACAACCAGGGAAAATGTCCTGAGAAGGGAGATGGGAGTGTCTTGTTGGAAAACAGCAAGAAGGGTAGTATAGGAATGATGATAATGTGGGGTAGAGAAAGCAAGGTGTAAGAAAACTAAAGGGAGAAAGGGTTGTCGGGTTCCGAAAACCAATCAATGATTTTCTATTTGATTTCAGAGATGGTAAGGAGACACTGAAGTTTCTTGCAGATGGTGGGGGAGGTGTGACATGGTCAGACCTATGCTTTAGGAAGGTCATTTTGATAACTAAGTGGAGGAGTAGAATGAAGGGGACCATCCAATCGCATTAACGCAGGAGTGAGGTGATTAGGACAGTATCACAGGAGAGAAGCATGAAGAAGGCAAAATTGACAGGTCTTGACAACAGATTGGATGTGAGGGATGAGAGTGAGGAATCCAGGCCCACACCCAGCTTGCAAGGCCTGGGTGGCTAAGAGGATGGTGGCATCCTCAACAGTAACAGGGAACCTAGGAAGAACAAAAAGGTTTGGGGGCAGGAGAATGATAAACACAGTTTGAGCATGTTAAGTTTAAGATGTCTATGGGATATCCAATTGGAGATGTCCATTAAGAAATGTGAGACTGATGGTTAACAGAGAGCTTAGGTCTGGATAAATATATTTGAGAATCATCCACACACAGATGATAACTGAATCCATTTTGTGGTTGTCATTTTTTCAATCATGTACAACCCCCTGTGGTTCCATTTAGGCTTTTCTTGGCAGAGATACTGGAGTGATTTGTCATTTCCTTCTCCAGCTCATTTTACAGAGAGGAAAACTGAGGCAAACCATAACTTGCTCAGGGTCACACAGCTAGTAAGTGTCTGAGGCCAGATTTGAACTCAGGAAGACGAGTCCTCGTGATTCTAGGCCCAGCACACTACCACTGCAATGCCACCTAGCTGCCCTTTCCTGATATCACTCTCTCCCAGTCTGTACCTTGTCTGACTGTTCTTTCTCAGTCTCCTTTGCTGGCTCATCGTCCACATTATGCGCCACCCACACTGTAGTTATTCCCCAAATACCTGTCATGGGCCCTCTTCTCTTCTCCCTCTACTCTCTCTCTCTCTCTCTCTCTCTCTCTCTCATCTCTTCAGCTCCCATTGAAGAGGGAAGGGTGATAAGGAGGGGGGGAGGGTAAGTGGTTCTGCCAGGGAAACCTCTCCTGGCATCCAGTCTGGAAGGAATTCACCAGGCTCAAGCAGACTTTGAAGCCGAAATTGTAAAGTTTATTGTTAAGTTACGCTGTAGAGAACAGTGGGCTAGATTCTTATGGAACCTGCAAACTCTCAGAGGCCGCAGACATAGTTTTAAGGGGCCAGTTATGCTAAGTAGGTGAGTAAGGGTGGGATCAGGGAGGAGTTAAGGAGTGGTCAGTGCTCAAAGGACCATACACTTTTAATATCAACTGCGCAGGTGTATTGCCCATGATTCACTGGGAAATAGCTCAAGAGGGGGTCTAGCTGGAGGTGTGGTTCTAGGCCTGATATGTCACTAAAGAGTGCCCAGTCTGCCACCCACCAAGGTCATCAGAGACAGTGTGGGTCTATAATTGACTAAGGAGTTACCCTATAGATAAGGTATTGAAGAATTCATGGTGGGGCTGGCCACTCTAACTAAGGGAGATAACATTTACATAACTTATTGTTTCAAACAGAGATAAACAGGTCATGAGATGTTGCTGGGCAGAGTGCTGGAAGGGGGAAGGGGCAAAGTCAATGCTCTGAGGCTGGGGGGGTGGAAATGTGATCTTACAGACTGCTTTTACAAATTGATTTTACAGACATAGATCCCAAAGCACCCCATTTACAAACTGATGTTACAGATTGATACTACAGACATATATACATCACAAGGACCCCATCACCATGACTTTAACTATCATCTCTAAGCTAATTATCTTGATCTCTTTCCTCCAAAGTAAAGTCCTGGATCATTACTTGCCTACTAGACATTTTAAAACGGATGTCTTGGACACATCATATTTCAAAATGTACTCATTCTTTTCCCCAAAACTTTTCCTTACGTCTTTTCAAGGCACCACCATCCTTCCAGTGCCTTGCATTCGTGATCTCCACATCATCCTTGACTTCTCATTCTCCCTCATCCCCAGATCCAATCAGCTGCCAAACCTCGGTATTTCCTTCCTCCACACCATCCCTATCATGCAAGCTTTCATCACTCCTCACACAGTTACCACCCTAGTTCAGGCACACATCCTCTCACCTCGATGATTGCAACAGCACCCTAATTGGTATCCCTGCCTTAAGTCTCTCACTACTCCACATAATACATAGCAATCAAAGTAATTTTCCTTAAGTGCAGATCTGACCAACTGATTTCTCTATTCAAACAACTCAAGTGGCTTCTTATTGCCTCCAGGATTAAATAGGAACTTCTCTGTTCAGCTTTTAAAGCAGTATACAATCTGACCCCAAGCTCTCTTTCTATTGGACATTACTCCCCTTCTCACATTCTTCCATCCACCAAACTTTCGTTTTCTCTGTTCCTCACAGACAACAATCCATCTCCCACCTTTGTGTCTTTATTCGTGCCTGGGGCCAGCTCCCTCACTGCTTCTACTTCACAGAGGGCCTTTCTTCCTTAAAGACACAGCCAAAGCAGTCTTCTGCCTGAAGCTTTTGTTGTAGTGCCCTCCTTCTGAAACTACTTTGCATCTGAGTCTGTGTTCTGTCTAGGGAGATAGCAAGATAGATGTGTGTGTGTGTGTGTGTGTGTGTGTGTGTGTGTGTGTGTGCGTGTGTAGTGCCTCAGTATTTATGCTCCACCTGTTTGCATATGTTCTTAAAGGGCACTTTAGTGACACAGTGATGCAGCTCTGTACAAATCACTTAACCTGTATGCCTCAGTTTCTTCTCCCAGGATTCTTGTTAGGATCAAATAAGCTAGCATTTGTAAAAGTGCTTCTGACAGGGCTCAGCTCATAACAGGTGCTTAATAAATGTTTGTTCCCTTGCTTTCATGTGTTTGTCAGAATGTGAGTTTATTGTGAGCAGTTGTTATTTTATCCTTGTACTTATATTCCCAGTGCCTGACACATAGTAGATACTTAATACTAATTGACTGATATATTTATTGATTTAGCCTAAAAGGAAAAGTTTGGAGGTGAAAGGAACACTCTGTCTTTGTGGCCTAGCAGCTGGAGTGCTGCTCTTAGCTCTATGACCCTGGGCAAGTCATTTAATTTTATGTGCTTCTATACATTCACCCTCCAAGGGGGTCTATGGATCAGATGGAGGGAAATGATATCTTGATTTTTACAGATCTATAACTGCAATTTAACATTTCCTTCAATTATTTAAAAACATGCTTCTGTGAAGAGGCCCATAGATGTCATCATTCTGCCAAAGAGGTCCAGAACACACACACAAAGGCTCCCTGTTCTAAGACAGGCCTGCTTGGACCACCTTGCCATGAAAGCAACGAGCCTTCTGTTATTAGATATAAATAAATGCAGAAAGGAATCTCAGGGCCGGAGAGACCTGAATATGAGTGTCAGAAGCCTTTCTCATCAGTATAGGTGCCTGAAATCGAGTCCCTATTCAGAGAGGAAAATGGCTTTAGAGGGCTCGGCCCAGATTGTGGCAGGTACTGCTAAGGAAAGTGGCCTGACATCTGGCATCACAAATATAGCAGTCCTCACTCTCTGGCACGGTCTGTGTCTCCACAGTAACGGCACAGACAAACTGTCACAAGGCTCCCTTTATTAACTAGTATAGAAAACAGGGAGGCTTACCAAGGTTTCTTATGGGAAAGGTTTGGTGGTTGCCTTGTTCTACCCCTTGGCTGTGTAAGTAACTTACTGTTACTCACTACTTAGTTTCTGGTTATCTCTTGTGTGTAACTGCTTTCAGGACTAAAAGGGACCAATACATGATTACAGCTCAAGCCAATCGTGACCAGATTTCTTGGGCAGGAATTTTAACTTATTAAACTTTATACGAGGGGTGTCTAGGTAGTACAGTGAATAGAGCACCAGCCCTGGAGCCAGGGGGACCTGAGTTCAAATCCCAACTCAGACACAACACAAAAAACTAGCCAAGTGACCTTGGGCAAGTCACTTAACCCCAATTGCCCTCCAAAAAAAAAGACCTTTATAAGATCATATGCTGAGAGCTAGGTCCTTGGAACTTCCCCATCCCCTAATCCTTTTTGCTTTCTGAGGAAATATCTGTATTTTGGGGCTGCCTTCTGGAAGAAGCACTTTTCCTAAGTAAACAATGAAAAAATCAATCAACTGATAAGCATTTAATAAGCCACTACTGCCAATATTCAGTAATTGTGTTAGATACTGGGTATGCAAAGGAAAAAAAATAATTGAAGGGTCCCTGCCCTCTGGGAGCTTTTGCTCTGAAGGAACAGTAACATGTATATACAAATATCTATACAAAATAAATCCCAGGTCAATCTGAGATTTGAGAAGGGTACCACTGAGGAGATTAGAATGGCTTCATGTGTTTAAGCAGAATTTTAAAGGGGAAAAGGGATTCTGAGAAGCACGGGTGAGGTGGGAGTGTGTTCCAGGCTTGGAGGACACCAGTACAAAGGAATGGAGAACGAGGAATGGAAAGACCTAGGTAAGAGTCACCAACAGGGCCAGTTGGACCAGTCTGGGTCAAACGTAGAGTGTGGGGAGAATAACGGAAAATAAGGCTGGAAAAGTAGACTGGGTCCAAGTCATGACTTGGGTTTTAAAAGCTAAACAGAGAACAAAGGAGCCGTTGGAATTTATTGAGTAGAGAAGTCACATGATCTTACTTGTACTTTAGGAAAATTGTTTTGGTGGTTGTATGGGTGATGAGTAAGAGACAGACTTTGAGAATGAGAGTGAGAGGTGATGAGGGTTTGAACTGGGCTGTTGGCTGTGTGTTTGGAAGAAAGGGCATGGATGGGAGAATATCATGGAGGCAATCTCAGCTTCAATGAAATTTCCTTATTTCAATGTAGCCTCAAGGCAGCTATTTTCTACAGCTCATACTGCCAAATTTTGTAGTTTTCAGGTTCTTTTTTCTTTTGCATAGTTAAAATAATCCTGCTAGAGAGGTGAAAACTGGGTTGCTTTATTTATCTTGTTCACCTGCTCCCCAATATGAAATGCCCTTTTCCCTGCGCATCCAAATTCTGCCTACTCTTCTAGGCCCAGCTTAAACTGAAGCTCCTTTGTGAAGTCTGTCTTCACAGTCAAACTCCTAGTTATCCCCACCTCCCTGGAGGTCACAGCATTTCTACTCATCTATATGCATTTTACTAATCTATATTAACTTTTACTAGCCTATATGAACTTTGCCTTTTAATCTTATTTCTTCAACTAGATTCTAAGATCTTTGAAGCAGGAACCTCATCCTGTACTTCTTTGTATCTTCCACATTGATACGTATACAGGAACACCAAAATCACTGTTACTTTCTAGAGAGTATTTTATGTGCACATATATACATATCAGAGTCTTGTTATAACTTCTTTTTTATTGCTTTTTTTGGGGAGGGCAATTAGGGTTAAGTGACTTGCCCAAGGTCATGTGGCTAGTATTTGTGTTAAGTGTCTAAGTCCGGATTTGAATTCAGGTCCTCCTGACTCCAGGGCCAGTGCTCTTATTCACTGTACCACCTAGCTGCCCCCTTGCTATAACTTCTTAAGGACTACATCACTGAACTGCATGGACCCCTTAGTGGACCAAAAAATTCAATGATTCTCAACTTCCTCCAGAATAAAGTCCAAACCCTTCTGCTTGGCATTCAGTGTCTTCTCTGGCTTTAGCCTCCCTTTTCTACCTTGATTAGAGCTGGGAATCCATATAATTGTATGTAACAATAGGAAATGCAAAACCTGTGGAAATTCAAACATATTTTCACTTCTAGTGGCTGCAATAAAGAGAAAATTCTCATATAAAATGATTAGTTTCAAAAAGAAATAGAAACAGAAGTACACAACTCATGAATTTGCTAACTGTTCTTCCCTGCTATGGACATTAGCAGGACTCTAGTCTTTAGGCCAAGGGTGGGGAACCTGTGGCCTTGAGGCCACATGTGGCCTTCTAGGTCCTGGGGTGCAATCTTTTGACTGAATCAGAGTTTTACCGAACAAATTCTTTTATTAAGGGATTTGTTCTGTGAAGTTTGGATTCAGTCAGAGGGCTGCACTTGAGGACCTAGAGGCCCTTATGTGGCCTCAAGGTCACAGGTCCCTGACCCCTGCTTTAGGCCATGACTTCCACAAAGGAACACACAGGGCTAAATAGTACAATTAGTTGTACAAAGTCATCTTTGGGGCCTATTTATAGTCTCAAACTAGGAAATGTGCAGTAGTCAAGCTTTAAAAAAAAGAAATTCTCTCAAAGAATAATCATCACTTGCCATACTGATAGGTACATAGATTAAAAGCAATTTTACAACTGCTTATAGTATTGGGGAGAAACCATAAGGAAATACTGTTAGAAAATTGGACTTTTCTGAGAATATAAATAATAAATGTTTACCTTTCACAAAGAATATTTACACTGGACTGGAATCAAATAGTAAAAGGTGAGGCTACGAATGAATAAATCTCCACTATAAAGAAACTAAGTGATAGACCTCATTTTTTTTTTTTAAGGCAGTGAAATGCTGTTAAAGTTATGAACTTTTTTTACTGCTCTCATATTCTTAAACTGTGCAATATTTCCCCCTGGTCTAAATCAGGTCAATGAATCAGTTAATTCTCCCTTAGACTGTGGTCAAATATTTCTTCATACTGTTAAAATTACTCTACCGTTATATTATTGAGCCTTATGAAACTGAGAAATGTTTAAATTTTCTAGCAACTTAGTAAATGACCTTGAAGTTGGTGATGACCTTGAGGTCTTTAATATTTTGACCAGAAACTGAAAAATGTAGTGCGATGTAAGTTTGGAGAAAAAATCCTGGGTTTGACACTGTCACATATGAGACCCTATGCAATTCACTTTAACTCTCTGGGCCTCACTTCCGCCATCTGTAAAATGAGTTGAAATAGATGGCCTATAAGGTATCTTCTGGCTCAAAGACTGGAAAAAACCTTCGAGATCACTTAGTCCAAGTTTATTCATTTGACTGATGAGGAAATTGAGGCCCAGATAGATTAAGTGACTTGCCAAAAGCCACACCAAGGACGAGAAACAGAATTCACACATAGGTTTTCTGACTCCAAATATAAAGCAGTCTTTTGTCTATAACATGCTGTATTTCAAGTAAGTCTCTAACTCTCTGGCCAGTCCTATATCCCGAGGCAACTCAGTCAAGTGCTCTGGAAGATTCCTGGCTGTCCCTAGGATAAGGATTGATGGAACATGTACCATCAACATAATCTTTATAATGGGAAGAAGTGCAAATATGGACAAAAGTCTCTGAGGGAGAGGCTGATGAGAGGCATCTTTGTTAAGGGAGGGAGATAAATGGACCTAATGGGCCTATGCAAACTTCTTACACTTCCCTGAGATTGAAGAGAAGAAACAAATCTGAATGACCTACTAAGAATGGGTAGCCTGGAAGAGTAAGAATGGAAAAAAAATGAAAGAACTAGGTTTGCTGAATTAAATGGAATGATTTTTTTTTCACCCAGACTGGATCATTTCAGGTCAACTGAGATGGACCATGTGCTCTACCAAATTATCTCATACCCAACTCTGAGTTAGGGACAAAAACTTCTCTATTTTTCCTGGGGTTTTTGCTTGCTAATTTTAGTTAACTTCCAGTTATCTTTATCTTCAATTTAAGACACTGAAACAGATTACCAAAGTAATCATTAGTCACAAATCTCTGAACCATCTGCAATAATGATAGAAATAGGGAAGATACTCTGAACACAGTCTAAACAATAAAGAAAAACTCCCCTTTTTTGAAATGGGGAATTAAAATCTTTTAAAAGAGCTAACCTGTGATGGGAATGTGGGGGTGAAAGAACAGGGACACAGGGACTGGACCTGTGGTATCATTGATACAGCCAGGTTTCAATTAGTTTGAATAAAAAATCCCATAAAGTGCTCTCATTATTTGAACTTGTACTACATATTTTCATTGAAATGGAACCAATGAGCATATTTTGCATAATTCTAACTCTGAACAGTGCACATTTGAATACACATGTGAGAACACTCTCTCTATCAGTTCAGGTTGGCAACCATTATGCAACTTTTATAGTCTTAAGAGAGTTGCCTTTTAATCTTATTTCTTCAACTAGATTCTAAGATCTTTGAAGGAGGAACCTTGTCCTGTACTTCTTTGTATCTTCCACAGTGATGCGTATACAGAAAGTGCTCAATGAATATTTGTGGAGTGAATGACAAGCAAACAATTCTTCTGGTGAACACCAAAATCACTGTTACTTTCTAGAGAGTATTTTAACTCTCTAGAACACAGAGAAGTTAATTGACTTGCCCAGTGTCACATGGCTAGGAGGGGTCAGAGGCAAAACTTGGCCTCTGTTTCCTTGGCTTTAAATCTAGTCCTCTATCTGCTAAGCCACGCTGCCTCTGGCTCGGGTAGAAGGAGGGCTTAAAAGCTAAATTTGGGGGATAGGAAGAAAAAGAAAGCCCAACAAGTAGATTAAACTAGATATCTCCAAACTTTCTTTGTTCTCTTGTTTCTTTCTGGAGGGCAATTGGGGTTAAGTGACTTGCCCAAAGTCATATGGCTAGTAAGTATGTCAAATGTCCGAGGTCGGATTTGAACTCAGGTCCTCCTGACTCTAGGGCCAGTGCTCTATTCACTGCGCCACCTAGCTGCCCCTAGCATTGTTACTTTCAACATAAACTTCATTATCAATCAATCAATGAGCATTTATTAAACACCTACTATACACCAGGCACTTTGCTAGGTTCTGTGTGTGTACAAAGATAAAAATGAAACTGTCTCTATCCTCAAGGAGAGCATTATATTCTATAGGGGAAGACAAATGTACCACATTTACACATATAAATAAATGGGCACAAAATTCAAAGCAAGGTAATGGGGAGAAGAGCAGAAAGCACTTAGCACGGTTCTCAATAAACCCAATAACAGATGACTATAGAATGTTCCCTCCATAAGTGGATTATATAATACTTAACAGAGCTTAATCAGCCCAAATTTTCTTTTTAATTAAAATAAAATTTCAAGGCATATAGATCATGTGAAAAACAGCAAGGTATAGTGGAAAGAGGGCCAGCCTTTGAATCAAGAAGATCTGGGATCAAGTTCTACCTAGGTAACCCTGGGTGTTATATTCTTTAAGCTCCCCATGCCCATGGCATCTCAGACTGTTAAAGTTACAGGCTAGCTGGCCATTTTCAATGGGATGAGGAGTTTCTACACCAATGAAACTGCAGATCCAGCCCCTCAAAAAATGAAAAGGGCGGGGGCTCACATATCTGCTTGATTTCAATCTAAGGAGTCCAGAGTTTTCTCCTCTTGCATGCAACATTTGTAATAAATATATGGCCATGACAACATATGTTACATTTCTTTTATTCTGCTGAAGATACAGAGCAAAGGATTCATTTGTCTCACCACTTAGGAACATTAAGTGATTGATTTTTCCTTTCTATTTCCGTAATGTGACCTTACTATTGGGTCCTGCAGGTTCACAGATTCTGTCATATGAATGGAAAAACTAGAGGAAAAAATCTATTATGGTGATTTCCAAGGTTTGTTGTCTTAATTTTTCAGCATTCTCTCATCACCTTATGTCTGTGTAGCATCTGACAATTTTCAAAAAGCTTTTACATACCTCTTCTCATGTGGGTCTGCAGGCAACAAGGTGACACAGTGGACAGGGAGCTAGGCTTGGAGTCAGGAGGACCCAAGTTCTGCTACTCTCTGGCTGTGTGACCTTGGGCCAAGTCACTTCCCCTTTGTTTGTCTCAGTTTTCTCATCTGTAAAATAGGGATATAATTACACATACCTCCCAGGGTTGGTGTGAGAATCGGGCACCTGGCAAATACTAAACGCTATTTAAACGTTAGCTACTATTATTATAGAAGGTCCTCGTAATGACTGCATGAGGCCCAGCAGCTGGGCCCATTATTCCCATCCTGTAAAAGTTCGTGCTGGTGTCTGGCAAGAAGACAGCTTTCGTAAAGGAAAAGGACATAGCTTGGACTGGGATGGTATGGGGATGGCTGGACAATTTTAGTGGGGTGGTTTAATAACTCTATTTTGACTCGATCTAGACATCCAAAGGCCACAGGGCAGTGGAGCATCTTGAGTGTAATTAATAATTTCTCAGTGGAAAATGCATGGCATTAGTCACACTTCGTTATGTTCATTTGGGATAGCTATTGCCAATTCATATTCATTTCTATCCCCACTCTACTGGAAATTGGATAAATATATTCACAAACTGCACAGCTCCTGGTTGCCAAGAAATAACGGCCAATTACGGTAACAAAATGCAAGCAAAATGTACAAATAGAAGGTTCTATCTTCCACGACTATTCTTTCATTTTACAGAACAATTTGGTGACTCTCTGAAAGTCTGTTGGCTTTTTAATGCTCAGCTCAGCAGCTCATGGAACGAGGAAGACTGTCCCTCAACCCTTCACATTCCCTGGAGCCCCTCTGGGTTTGGGCAAAGCTTTTTCCTAATGCAGTCACCATTTTTATACAGACTAGTGTCCCTCAAGTGGCCAGTTTTACCATAGCAATAAGCTAAATAGGACAAGACTGTACTGAGTCAGGGCAAGGGAGGGCAGAGAGAGGTTAGCCTCCTTCTGGAGGTGGGAGCCAGCTTCATCTCCTGTCCATTGGTGGGTGGTACCATGGTCAACCAGATGCCTTGGCTGCTATTTTATCACAGAAACAGAGCATTGAATTGTAGGTGGGTGAGGAAGAATTGGTATCTTTCCTGTGGAACCCTATACATTTCAGGATAGGTAAAGGGATCATTTATTCGATCCCAGCCAAATTTCAGGCATAATTAGTCCAAAGCAGCTCTCTGCTTTTGAGCTCCATAATTAGCTAAGGAAGAAGCAGTCAAATTGAACAAGGTATTCTTTGATATTGATATTCTTGGATTCACTCCAGGAAAGAAATGTCTGGCATTCCTTGACTATGAGAAATGGAGAATCTCCTCTGTGTACCCCACCCCACCCAATGCTAACTAACAGAGGCAATAAAGGCATTTCCACAAATTCACAAAAAAATGCTGAGAAGTGTATTTTGAAGTCGAGTTTTTTTCAGAATGGATGACAACAAAAATATATCATACAATGGTCATTTCAACTGCCTCCCTATTGTAGGTGGGCCTCTTTCATTCCAAATTTAAGTTAGGAGAAAGTGGAAGAGGAAAAAACCCTTTGAGGTATTTTTTTTGTTTTCTTCTGTTTAATTAGTGAATGACGGGAAAAATTATTTACAGAGGAATATAGTGAAAAGCATACAAGTCTTGGTTGCCTTCATACACTACTGTTCTTAGCAGGAGTTAAAGAAGGCAGCAAACCTAAATCTCCCATCTTAGAAAAACAGTGAAATCTTTCGTCTATGAAGGAGAACAGCATATGCCTATCACCTCACAGATTAGCCTGGAACTCAAGTACTAAACTAGGAATTCTTAAACTTTTGTGTTTCAGAGACCTCCTCTTACCCTTTCTCAAAATCATTATTTTAAATGCATAAAATTCACAAAGGAAACCAATTATTTTAAAATATAGTTATCAAAAAGAAGTTTTTTAAGCTCATAAACCCTAGGTTAAGAACCTTGTACTAAACTACAGAAAATTAGATGCTACCTTGAACTTAACTATGATATTTCTCAGGTTCTTCCCATACATCTAAACAGGAATGTGCTGGTAAATGTTTAACAACCAGCTGGGGGTGGGAGGGTGCATACACAACACACTTTTAAGTTTAACCTCCTTTGCTTTATGAAGTGTAAACAATCACCAAAGCAACAATCAAGCTAAAAACCACATGGTATTTACTGAATTCCAAGGTATAAATGCTGAAACTGAAAACTTACCAACTGATTCAATGGTTCAGCAGTCTCCAGTCTATCCCAGATTCTAAGGATATAGATATGGATGGAGCATATCCTGATGTGAAATTGACCTTCCTAGGCTTCCCTGACAAATGAGGGTCTTATTAAGCCTTTCACACAACTTAGATCTGGGGACCACATTCCCTCTATCTAGAATGATTCAACTCTCAATGAAAATGCAGAAAGGGGAAAGCAAAACTAAGTGAGAATTTTTATCCTTTCAATGGGATTGTAGGAGGATGTTGGCCACTCCATGGAAACTGCATACATCTTTGGTCCAGATGTAGGTTTTAGGCTCATGTCAATTTGATGATGTGTGGCTGCATGTGGCATGCCAACAGACCCTGCTACCAGGGAGGCTGAAGCTGGTGGCTCTCTGGAGCTCAGGTGTTTCACGATGTGGTGAGATAACTTAATCTGACTTTTATATTAATTAAGCCTGGCACCAATATGGCAAGTCTTTGGGATTTGGGGTGGGGAGAGGGGTAGGGCCACCAGGTTGTCTAAGGAGGGGTGAAAAGTCCACATTTGTAAACAAAGTAGTGGGATTGGGTCTGTAAGCAACCACTGCACTTCTAACCCAGGCAAGATAGGGAGATCAAGCCTTTTAAAAAATTTAAATTGAAAAAATGTGATGACATGAAATAATAATAAAAAATTGTTTTAACTCCTTTGGTCTTCAAGACCACAGGATGATCAGTTAAACAAAGTCAAAACAGGACAAAAACTCTGTAGTGCCCAAGCAGTACAGAAATCTTTCCAGTGTACATTCAGAGTACATGGAACTTGAACTAACTGAAGGGGGGATGAGAAACTAGTCTGAATCAGTGGAAAGTCTAATATTTTAATAATATTTAATAGTTTAATAAAAATTAAATTACACCACACACACCTGACATGAACTAAGCTAACAAAGCATTGCCATGTACAAAACCCAATACATTCTGGATAGCGTAGCCTAAGCATGTTCCCAAAGTACCAGACATTGTCTTTATCACATGAGCAAGAAAGACAGGCAGAAAGAGAAAGTCACTATGTATTTAGAAATGTGTGCATCTGAACAGGACAGAGACCTGAGGCTGAACTTTCGTTTGTCTAATTTTCAGGTTAAAAGTCACTGAAAAGTTTTTTTTTTTTCTCGACGATCACTTGGAAGTGGAAAAGTGAGGGGGAAAAAAGTAAAAATATTTTAGTACATTTACATAAAAGCAATTAAATTATTTGTCCAGTTGAAGATTAATTTGCAGAGATCAGAATTAGAGACAATACATATCTTATTAACCAACCAAAACACACATCCTTCAATATTCTTAAGTGGTTTAGATATCAGATCTTATTTTGAAAATTAATTGATTTCTATATTCACTTAGGTTAAAGCAATATTTTTATCTTCCCATACTGAGCCGGAGAGCACATTCAACAATCCAACCACTGAAATTTCAAAATTATCAAACTCTGAAATTACCTCAAGATTTCCCAGAAATCTACCCTATATATGAGGTATCCCAGAAGTCTTAGTGCCATTTAAGCTATTAAAGCTTTAAACTTCATTGAGAGTTTGGGGGCACCCTGTATTTGTACAGATGATAAAATCACCTTTTCCTCATCTGTAAAATGAGCTGGAGAAGAAAATGGCAACCACTTCAGTATCTTTGTCAAGAAAACCCAAAAATGGGGTCACAAAGAGTCGGACAGGCCTGAAACAACTCAACAACAACAAACATGACCTTATTCTATCTTTGAGAACTGGAAAGTTCAATTATAATTACAAAATGGTACAATGAAAAGATAATAGCTGGATCTGGACTCCAAGGACCTGTGTTAGAATCCTGCTTCTGCTAGTTAACACTTAACGGCTCTAGGCCTTTATAAAAATTAGAAGGCTTAGCTTGCTAGTCTCTTCTGTCCCTTTCAGCTCAAAGAGCCTATGAAGTCAATCTGATTCTTATGTGCCACTGCCTCTATCTGCCTTATTCCAGTTGAACCTTCAAGTAAGAATCATAAGAAATAACCAAACAATAATGATCCTTCTTTTAACCTATGTATTGTCGAATTCTGTAAGATCTTAGTAGCAGTATGATCCAGGAAGTTGCAGTCTAGCAAAGAGTTTCCCCCCAAGAGCAGCCGGCTTCCCTCAGTAGACCTGGTATAATAGGAATGCCCCCTCAGCTTGCTGACAGCATCAACCTTTCACAAGGCCCCTTTATTTGTGCTGGCTTGTCATCAGTCCTTCTCAGAGTGAAGGGAGAGCTCAGAAAATTGGGCATGGCCTAACTGTTCCAGCAAATCATGTTTCCAGATAGCAATAAAAATGTCAAACTGCATTAGACTCAAAGGAAACACATTCTGTTGCTTTTCTTTCTTCTTACAATTCCTGTTTTCCCAGGCATACTGGAATCCAGAGAGGTTAAAGAAGTCTTAAAAAATAAAACAAAGGCAAAAGGCACCTGGGAAAATTCTGCCATTTACCTATGCCCCCCAAATTTAGCCCAAGGGACTCAATTTCTTATTTTAGCATCCCCAAACTAATTTTCGTAGAGTTCAAAAAATGTTGTGGCTTCAAGAAATAGCTCTTCCTGAAAGCGACGAGGCCTGGCAAATGAAATAACCAATAGCCTTTTTCAAAAAAGTTGGTTGGTCAAGGAAACAGCCATACCTTGTGCAAGGAGTGCCAAGTTGGGTTACTTAAACCCCTTCCCTTGTCTCCTTTTCCATGACTAGAGCTAAGAATGGATCAATCAGGGCAGTAATTTATAATCCATGTTATTTCCTCACTGTAGTAACAGCTTTAAGAAGCTTTAGAAAGGCCTGAATCCTGGGATCTTAGTGATCATCCTTGGCTGACAGCAAAGCATAGTAATTTTGAAATGTTTTATTTCAAGAAGAAAAAAATAATCTAATTTGGCTATAGCAGATAAATGGACTCAGTGAGATTGTGCTTCCTTTGGAAGATGAGGAAAAAGGTGATTAACCGCCCCCTCCCTGCATATGTACAGCAAGTACTGTAAATGTGGCCCATGGAGCCTATTTGAGGCATGAGTAGCATACCCAGTGCACGGCTTGAAAGATCAATGCTGCCATGTCAAATATAACTTCCCTGTTAGTGCCTTAGGCTTTTTTCTGGACAGTGACCTCTGAGGTCACCTCTAGCTCCAAAGAAGCAATCCTGCAATCTAGGACCTGAAGATATCAGACTAGGAACCACTAATATTCTCACAGAGCTAAAAGAATCAGCCAGAGACAAGGAGGTGCCAATCATCTGTTGGATGCATTTCTAGAGGAGTCTGGGGCACTATTGAAGAAAGTTCGATCCTTGTTCTCAGTGATTAGACCAATGTCAATTCCAACTTTATAAATATCACTAGTACCAGAACATATACACCCACATATATGAGGGTGTGTATGTGTGTGTGTGTGTGTGTGTGTGTGTGTGTGTGTGTGTGTGTGTGTGTGTGTTACTTGAGTCATTCAGTCAGTATTTACCAAGAACCTAGGAGAGGCCTCAAGGAGTTTCCAATCTAATTCAGGAGACATAATAGGCACACATGAAAAAGTAAAACAAGAGACAGAAGATATGGGATGACAGAAAGTGACAAGTTGATACTGAAATTGTGACCTGTAACCTCAATGACAGTGGTGCTCTCCATGGTAACCCTGAAGCTGTGCAAAGGGGAGGGCTTTGGATGGGGCATGCTGAATTTGAGATTTCTAAGGTCAGGAGAGAGCTTGGGATGAGATGAGAAGATCTGAGGATATGGTCCAGAGAAAGACTAATTGAATCCATGAAAGCTGATGAGATTTAAGCTGGCTCCCTTGCTTATAATGCATTTCCTCCTCATCTCCACCTCTTAAAACCCCTTTAAGGCCCAGCCCTATGGAAAGCAGAAGTGCTCTCCTCAGGCTCAAATGAATATGTAGCTATATCTATACTTACTTCTTTATGTATCTATACTTACTTCTTCTTTTTTTTTTGGAGGGAAATTGGGGTTAAGTAACTTGCCCAAGGTCACACGGCTAGGTTTTTGTTTGTGTGTGTTAAGTGTCTGAGGCTGGATCTGAACTCAGGTCCTTCTGACTCCAGGGCCAATGCTCTATTCACTGTGCCACCTAGCCACCCCTATACTTACTTCTTTAATCCCAGTAGAATGTCAGGTCCTTGAGGACAAGAATTAATCTTTACTTTTGCCCCTACATGCTTAGTAACATCGCAACACAGCAGATAATTAATAAATGCTTGCTGGGGTGGGGGAGAGGTGAGATTAGCTTTTGGAGCAGGAAAAGAACATGTTGAAAGTGCCAGGGGCAGCTAGATGGCTGAATGAATTGAACACCAGCCCTGAAGTTGGGAGGACCGGAGTTCAAATCTGGCATCATATACTTACTAGCTGTATGACCTATTAAAAAAAGAAAGTGCTGTCTTCAGAAGATCATGCTGCATGCCCCAGTTAGACTAAACAAGTAGGAAGCCAGTAGTGATAAAAAGCATAGTCAGTTTGACCTTTTCCTCCACCTATTTCGAAGTTTTGCCTAGAGTTGATCCAGATCCCACAGTCCTCATTCAAGTTAAGAATGGGGCTGTTAGCAAGGATGTTGCTTGGTCTAGGCTGTGGGATCCAGACCTAGGGCTACTCAGTGAGGGAACATAATCTGAATGCCTAAAGCACCAACTCACTGGAAACAGCCACAGAATCTCTCTAGCTGCTGCCTAGTGTGAAAGAAACAAACAAAAACCAGCCCCAGGAAGGAAGGGAGAGAGGGAGAGGTCATCAGGCCAAATGCACTATGGGATTATTTAACTCTGATAAAACTCCATAACTACTACCTGAGCACATGCTGATGTCAATCACATTTTGGCAAGTGCAGTTCTTTGAATCCACAGACAGAAGTGCCAGGCTGCTTCCTCTAGGCCTGTGGGAGGCACAGAGAATCATATGGCAGAAGATTCTGCTCCATGAGAATCCAAGAACTAAATGGATTCAGATCCACCACAAGTCAAATGGTCTCTCCCAAAACAGCAATTCTATACAGAGAGAAAAGAAAGGCATGCCAACCATTTTGTTGTTGAGTCATTTAAGTCATGTCTGACTCTCTGTGACCCCATTTGGGGTTTTCTTGGCAAAGATACCAGGGTGGTTTGACATTTTCTTCTCCAGTTCATTTTACAGAGGAGAAAACTGAGACAAACACAGTTAAGTGACTTGCCCAGGGTCACACAGCTAGAAAGTGTCTGAGGCCAAGTGTTCCTGACTCCAGGCCCAGCACTCAGCCCACCATAGCACTACCAGCATCCTGTGTCAACCATAATAAAGCCAAAGCATGATAAGCAGCCCAACTCTCTCCTTTGCTGGGCTATGTATGCATCTGAACTGAATCTGTCCTCCCTGTCTATGTTATGGAGTGAGAGGAGGTATACATGCATGTATGCATGTGTGTATGTATGTGTGTGTGTATGTACATGTACATATGTCTAGGTAAGACAGAGAAAGAGACCCAAAAGGGAGCAAATAAATAAGACCTTTCAGAACTCTGTTTTGCCCAATAAATGTTATCATTAGTCTTCAACAGCAACTATTTCTCTTCCTATATTATCATTAATAGTAACAGTAATAATATTTATATAGAACTTTAAGATTGGCAAAGCACTTTACAAAGATCTCATTTGGTATGTCATTTATCTTGTTTATTCTTTCTCTATAAATGTTTACTGACCTCTATAGACACCAAAAATGGGGGCTTTCAGCTCCTACTTCACTCTTTGCATAGAACAAAACAAACAGCCAAGCCACAGGCAGAGGCTGGGCCAAGCTGCAGACTTGTTCCTGACTCAAAAGTCCCAAAGACTTCTGGTTCCCAGCTATCGTTTTGTGCCAAGGCAAAGTGTTGCTTTATGCTGACTGTATATTGACTAATAAAATTAAGGTAGTAAGGTGGTACCCTGAGAAGAGTATTAGACATAGATTCAGGAAGACCCAAGTTTAAATCTAGCCTCAGACATGTACTGGCTGTATGACCCTAGTCACTTAACATCTGTCTGCCTCAGTTTCCTCATCTGTAGAATAGAGGTAAAAATAGCACCTACTCCTCAGCATAGTTGTGTGCTTTACAAACCTTTCAGCTCTAAATACTAGGTATCATCATTAAAGAAAGCTGGAAACATATGTACCCGTCTTCATAAATAAAACTAATAACAAAACAAAATGAAAACCAGTGCTGATATTAGCAGGGTACAAAAGGATGCCAGTAGTGCCTTCAGAAACATACTGAAAAAATTCAGCTTCTCAAATCTGAAAAAATCCACTTGATTCTATTTGCAGCACTAACAGCTTTTCTGTTTATGTTAAGCATAACACCATAGCTTGGTAGACCTCACAGATGAAATAAACTATGGGGAATGCTGACGAAATGCTTTCATTACAGGCATCCCTTTACCCCACATGAATCCTAGCTGCAACAGGCAGTAATGGTTGCAAAGAGTTTTCTGCATTTTTACCTGCTACACAGATTAGATGAGATTCATTACTTTCCTTCATGAATACTCTAGAATTATTCATTTCCCATTAGTAATAAATTATTACTGCAAACCAACAAACAAAAAAACATACACACAAAATAAGACCCTGATAGGTGAGACCAAAGTAATACAAATCCTCAGTACTACTGAAGATGTTTACCAGTGGCAAGGCCTAATCATAACTGAAATAGCTCTTCTGGCAAGATGGCGAAGGGAGGAACATGAAGGCCCCAGCTCCTCTTCATCCTGTCAAAAAAAAAAAAGAAATTGCCAAAGAAAAGCAGAATAACAACAAAGGGGGAAGGAGAGAAATCCTCACAAAGAAAATCTTGCAGAAGGAAAAAAAAATCAAACAGCAGAGACTGAAGATGTGCTCAGGTGAGTCACTTAGTAAATACTTACCCAGAAACTAAGGCAGGCTGTACACAGAGTTCTCACTGAGGTATGGCCCTTGTCCTCCAAGAGTTTGCCAATCTAATTTAGGAGACAAAACATACACACATGAAAAGGTGAGTCTATGGTGACACTGCAAACGATGTCAGAAAGTAGCATGTGCCCAAACAGTTCAGAAAAATGACAATGTACATATACAGAGACTTACATGACCAGATCCCAAGAAAACCACAAAAAGCCCATTATTTAATAATGGATTAACTGGGAGATTAATAAAAGAATTCCAGAAAACTAGAGAAAAATTAAAGCTCTTGAGTTCTTAAAGAGGACTGTGAAAGGCCAAGCATGAGAATCAACAGCTTCTATCAGAGAGTGATAAAATGTGAATAAATCATCAGACCCTGGAAAATAAACAATGGAAAAAGCCAGAGCCCCAGAAAGCTGAGATGGAACAAGACAACAGCAGCACCACTAGACCACTTGGGGCAAGCCGCCACACACCAAACAAAGTCACCAAAATGGGGTGCACCAATTACAAAATGGCTGACGAAAACTGGGCTTATTCTATCTTTTTTGTTCTTTATCTTTTGCTTTTTCCATCACCTTCCTTTCTGAATATATTGTATCCCCTTCCCAGAAAGATTCTCTTGTAAGAAAGACTGAAAAGAGGAAAAGGAAGCAGGTGGATAGGAGCATTGTATAGGTGGCATCCAACCGAACCTGAACAGCTTCTAAGTTTACATAACCCATGGCAGTGATCACAAACAACTGGATCCCCTGGAGACACTGACAAGACCTAATGCTATTTCCTACTTGTGGAATAGATGGTTTTCACTTTACCTCCAGTCTTTCTGAAGCCCTCCAACCATTCTGGGAGATAGTTATGACAACTGTTGTGGTCCCCATCTTATAGATCAGGAAATTGAGGCCCAAAGACATTAAGTGCTTGGCCATGAACACAAAGCATCCAAGGACGGATTTGAATTCATGGCTTTTCCTGCCCTTTTCCTAGGAGCTTATGCACACATTGGCTAGGACTACACAGCCATTAAACCATTAGAAAGTTAGAGCTGGAAGGGACTTCAAAGATCATCCAATACCCCCCTACCCCCTGAGAGAGAGAGAGAGAGACGATTAAAGATGAAAAGACCCTGTCCCAATCACATAGGTAGTGAATGGATTCACACCAAGGTATGCTGACATCAGATCCAGCCCTCATTTCCACTGTGCCCCAACCCAGCCCTGTCCAAGAGCCCCAGCCCTTCTGCTGCTCTGGCCCAGTCATGCTGGGAGCCGATGTTGATCATGTTAGCATTTGTTGTCTTCTTTTATAGAAAACATCTCATTTGTGCATTCAAACCCAAACCATTATTAAAGTACTTGGTCAGATTCCCAAATGCATTTAGAAGTGCTCTTATAGGCTTCTCTACTTTCATAAAAGACAAGGAGAACAGAACTATGCACCTGTGGTCCAGTGACTATTTATTCCTAAACTCTGAATGTGTGTATGGAACTAAAAACACTTCAGTCCTTGGGTATACTAAAATCTTTGTTCACCAAATACCAGAATTTCAGAGAGCTTAAAGTGGGATGCTTACGCTCATTCTGGCCTTTTGTGTTCTTGGGAGATGTACCCTTTTTTCATATAAACAAAACAATGCGGATGAGCCCCCTTCCGAGAAAACCACATTAAGCTCATCTGGGCTTGATGGGAGTAAGTACTAGCATTTTTCATATCATTAAAATCCGGTTGCCAATGGACACATCTCTCTGAAATTATACTCATTATCTTGCATCAAACATCGGTGTACGTGACACTTGGAAAGACCAGGAGGTTTGTGAAAATATATTTTAGATAATGGAATTAATAGCGAAAGAAGCCTGAAAAACACAGGCTTATTAACAACTGTTGACAAAAACATTTGTATTTGAGAGAAAAAAATGACTAAGAATGTCTTTTTGGTGAACTACAAAAGTACTAAGTGGGCAACTGCTGACAATAGCAGACAGAAATGGAAGCCACGTGACTACCTAAGGCTGTTCTTCTCTTTGTCCAAGCCCCAAATTTCCCCTGACCTACCTCATTTTCCAACAAAGGTCTTACTTTACAGGGGAAATTGATGATATCCATGAGCTTTCTCATTGTTCTTCTCTAGCATTCATACATATACACAAAGCATGCACGCATGCGTGCAATACACATGCATGCACATACCACACATGCATACACATACACACACATGCACAAATGCACACAAATTCTCACTCCCTTCCAAGATGAATCATTTCATCTCTGATCTGGATAGCACACCCCCTCTGACTTCTTCCTGTGGGCCTTTGCCCTCTTTACTATCTCTACCACCTTCAACCTCTCCATCTTTTCTAGTTCCTTGCTCCTCTCCCCATTAGCAATGCACATGTGTCTCCTATGTTGAAAAACAAAAGAAAAAACTAAGGCAGCCCCAACCCTTTCTTTGACTGTGCTACCTCCCACCTCCACTGCACCCCACCATGCTATTTCTCCCCATTCACTCACTGCCCCCACTTTGTCACCATCCGCTTGTTCTGTAATCTGTTGGAATGGAGCTTCTGTGCCTACTGTGCATGCTACTGAAACTGCACTATGGAAGGCTACCCATTAAACCTTTTGCTAACTCATAGGAATATAGGACCATAGCATTAGAGCTGGAGAGGACCTCCAAGTCAACAGCCCGGGGATTCTGAAACTTTTTTCATTCACAACCCCTTCGGTACTTCTCAAGCTGGGGGTCATGACACCCACAGTTCAAAAAGCACTAATCTAGACCAACCCTCTCATTTTATAATGATGGAAACTGAGGCCCACGGAGGGGAGTGTCACGTTCCAGGTCACACAGGGGCTAACCATCAGATCTTCTGACTTTAGAGTCAATACTTATTTCTATGTAGCCAAGAGTCCATCACTCCATCCTCATTCTCCTAAAACTCTGAGCATTTTTTGACAGCAATAATCACCTGCTTTCTTGAAATTCTGTCCCTCCCTTTGACTCTACTAGAACACTCCACTATCCTGACTTTTCTCCTACCTCTCTGACTGTTCCTTTAACGAGTCCTGCTAGGTGATGCAGGGCAATCAAGCTGTAGGCCTATAGTCAGAAAGACCTGAGTTCAAATGTGACCTCAGATACTCTCTACCTGTGTGACCCTAGGCAACTCACTTCCCCTCTGCCTCAGTTTCCTCAACTGTAAAATGGTGAAAACTGCACCTACCTTGAAGAGTTGAGGATTAAATGGGATAAAATTCATAACGTGTTTAACACAGGGCCTGACATACAGTAGGTGATTAATAGATGCTTATTCCTCTCTACTTTTTTGTTGGTTCCTCTCCCTCCTGCCTAACTACTGGCATCTTGAATGAGTCTTCATATCTCTGCTCTTCTCTCTTTATACTCTCTATCTTGGATAACATATCCACTCTTATGGCTTCATTTGTCATCTCTTATCTCTAAACTGTATAGTTCTAGGCCTGAGCTTTGGCTTCTCCAGATGTTGAATGGATAGATATTTCCCTGTCTGTCCCATCACCTCAGCTTTAACATGTCTAAAGCCTTACTCATCATCTTTTGCCTAAAATCAGTTTTCCTTATGGACATCTATATTTGATAAGTTATTTGAGGGGTGCTGGCTCAAAAACTTAGCTGTCTTTAACATTCAGCAATCACTGAATTTGGTCAATTTTTCCTTCCCAAACTCTTTCTGTCTTTCTTCTCTCCCTCTGTCTGTCCCCACTCTCCTCTGTCTCCCTCTGTCTTTGTGTCTCCCCTCATCTCCTAACTTATAGATTATTGCACTGACCTCCTCCACAATTACATTACCTAACTAATCTAGCCCTGTCCAATCCATCCTGTACCCTCTTAGTTGAGCCAAGGCTAGTGATCTTCCATGGAAAGACCATTCCCATTGAATCTGCTCTCCAGCTCCCCCACACTCCCATCAGCACTGGCAATCAGATATTGTGAACGACAACAGTTAATAGATGGCCTACTTGGCATAATCTAGAGAGGCAGGAACCTGAGTCACTGAGTCAACTATTGGTCTCCTACCTTAAGATCTACCTCCCCCACCCACAAACTAGAAGTACTTATGGATGCTAGAGAACCAGGGCTGTAAATACGGCCAAAAGGAGGAAGTAGAGAAAGTAAAAGTTCTGCAAGGGCAGAAACTGTTTCAACGTTTGTTTGTTTGAGTTTTTTTTTTCTTCATATCCCCAGTAACTAGAACAGAGTTGGGACTTAATTAAATAGGAAAGTCGACAGTTAGTAGTAACAGTAAAATTCTTTACTAATTTTCCAAAAACATATTCAGAATGTTAACATCTGTGGAAGCAGCCCATCTACATGACTTCTCCATTTTCACACGGGTGATCAATTTAAAGAAAAAATTCATGGAATAAGTCCAACGTTAATATTGGACTTAGAGCCAAAAAAACTGGATTCTCTTCCTGGCCACTACATAAAACTAGTCTGGCTGCCTGGGACTAAGTCATTTCACTCAATGAGCCTCATAGTCCACATTCTTAAAAGTAAATAAGCCATGTTGCCTACTTTCTTTTTTTTTTTTTTTTTTAAACAAATACTTTATTAACTTCTGTTTTACATCATTCATTTCCGCCAGATTTTGAGTTACAATCATTTTCCCCCATTATTCCCCTACCCAACCTCCCAGAATAGCAGTCCCACAAGATATCGCTTCCTCCAATCTGCTCTCTCCCATACCTTCTCCCATACCCCCATCGACTTTTCCATTAGAGGAAGATGAATATTTGTGTCCCAATGCCTGCACATCTTATCTCCCAATTATAGGCAAAAGAGTATTAATAATAGTATTTATATATATATTTGAAACATTTAATGTTACGACCTTGAATTTCAGATCCATTTCCTTCCTCCCTTGTCACCCATTCCTTCTTGGGATATAAGTAATTCAGTATATGTTGTACATGTCTAGCTATGCAAAACATTATCATAGTAGATATATTGTACAAGGCTGCTTATAATTCCCTCCCACTCATCCCACCCCCCACCTGGTCCATTCCCTACATGATCCTGTCCCTCTTCTATAGTGGGTACTTCCAACCTCCCCTCACCCCAAGGATGCCCTCCCATCCATCATCCCTCCTCTCATCCCCCTTCCCCCTATCCTGCTGCAGGTTGAGATATCCCATTTAGTATGTATGTCATTTTCTCCCTGAACCAAATTCAATGTGAATGTGGTTTTGCCTTTTTAGCCTTCCTTATTCTCCCCCTCCTTTGCAACCACTTCCCCTTGCTTCTTCTACATGGGATAGTTTACCCTACCCTGTCTCTCCCCATCTCCTCTTGCCACTTTCCTCTCTCACCTCATAATTTCATCCCTTGAGTATTCTCCCTTCCCAACAAATTCAACCTATGCCTCTATCCATATATAACTGTAACCATATACACACACATTCACATATGTATTCATATGACCACACCCCCTTCTTCCATTATTTTCATAGTGAGAAAGATATCATCAGTCACAGTTATTGCTTTTCCATATAGGAATGTAAATAGTTCAACTTTGATAAGTTCCTTTTGATTTCTTTTCCCTGATTACCTTCTCAGGCATCTCTTCCTTCTTGTGTCTGGATGTCAAATTTTCTATTCAATTCTGGTTTTTTCCTCAAGAATGCTTGAAAGTCCTCTATTCCACTGAATGACCATATTTTCCCTGAAACAAAATACTCAGTTTTGCTGGGTAGGTGACCCTTAGGTTCATTTTCAGTTCTTTTGCCCTCTGGAATGTCATATTCCATGCCCTTTGATCCCTCAGTGTAGAAGCTGCCAGGTCCTGGGCTATTCGGATTGTGTTTCCACAATATTGAAATTGTTTCTTCCTGGCTGCTTGTAGTATTTTCTCCTTGATCTGGGGATTCTGGAACCTGGCTATAATATTTCTGGGAGTTTTCTTTTTGGGATCTTTTTCAGGAGGTGATCTGTGGATTCTTTCAACCTCTATTTTGTCCTCTGGATCTAAAACATCAGGGCAATTTTCCTTGAGAATTTCTTTAAGGATGATTTCTAGGTTCTTTCTTTGATCATGGCTTTCAGGTAGTCCAATAATTTTTAAATTGTCTCTCCTGGATCTATTTTCCAGGTCAGTGGGTTTTCCCATGAGATATTTCACATTGCCTTCTAATCTTTCATTTGTTTGGATCTGCTTAACAGCATCTTGATTTCTCATAAAGTCATTAGCTTCCATTTGCTCCAGTCTAACTCTGAAGGAATGAATCTCCTCAGTGAACTTTTGAGATTCTTTTGCCATCTGGCAAATTCGACTTTTTAAGGCATTCTTCTCCTCATTGCCCTTTTGGGCCTCTTTTGCCATTTGAGCTAGTCTATTTTTTAAGGTGTTGTTTTCCTCAGTCAGGCTGTTGACCCTCATTTCATACTTTTCCTGCATCCTTCTCATTTCTCTTTCTAATTTTTCCTCCACTTCTCTTATTTGATTTTTAAAGTCCTCTTTAAGGTCCTATATGGCCTGCAACCCACTCATGTTTTCCCCTGGGGCTTTTGGAGCAGGACTTCTGACCTCACAGTCCTTTTCCCGCTCTATGCCCCCAAAATAGGAGTCTAGGGTTGCATTTTTCTGTTTCCTTTGCCTTGGCATGTTGCCACTTAATTGCTTGACTTTTGGGCTTGTTGCCACACTATGGCTTTAAGGCCAGATAGAGGAATTTTCGTCCCGAACGTGTGGGGGGCAACTTCCGTTTCTGGCAAGTTATAAACCCACCCACAACTTCCACCCTAGATCACAATCCAGATCCAGGGAGGTTAAAGCAAGAGCGATTACCCCCCAAGACTGATCGCTGGATCTCCCCACGATTTGTAGGCTGGGAGCCGGAAATGCCTCTGAAAACTGCACAGTGGCGTGTCTCCTCAGCAGCTTCTAGCCCCCAGGGGAGGGAGCTGACGCATTCCCCAAATACAGGTCCCAAAGTCCATAGGACACTAACCTCTTACTTTGTCCTAGGCAAGTCTATGTTGATAGTTCTGGCATCTCCACAGTTCCTGGTGTTCTGGGGTTCCTCCAGCTGGCTGCTGGCCCTGCCGCCCTGGGGCTAAAACCTCGGCTCACGTGGACCTGGGCTGGGCTCGGCTCCTGCGCTCTGCGCGCTGCCGGCTCCCAGACCACTGCGCTGGTCCTTCCTGCAGGGTGCTGGGCTGTCCTCAGCGGGAGGTTAGCTTCTCTGTGTCGTTCTGTGGGTGCTGGGGCTCCAGAAGATTTTCAGAGTCCTTTTTTACATAGTTTGTGGAGAATCTGGGGGCAGAGAGGCTTGGAAGAGCTGTTTCTACTCCGCCATCTTGACTCCGCCCCCCACATTGAACCATGTTGCCTACTTTCTAACAGCTTACTGGAAGCACAGGAATATAGGAAAGAGCACTGGACTGGGAGTCAAGAAGACTTGGGTTTGAATCCTGCCTCAGATACTTGCCGGCTATGGGACCCTAAACAAAATACTGAACAACTCTGAGCCATAGACTCCTCATATGTAAAATGTAGATAATATATCATTTGCCTCACAGGGCTTTTGAGAAGATCAAATACATACTCTCTCTCCGTGTGTGTGTGTGTGTGTGTGTGTGTGTGTGTGTGTGTGTGTGTACAGGGAGAGAGACAGAGAGACAGAGACAGAGTCAAAGAGAGAGATACCACTTTGCAAACTTTAAAGCAGGTGTCCAACCCAAAGAGAAATGAATGGATCCCTGCTGGCCACATACTGACTTAGAAAACCACAAATTAACATTTTCTATGTTCTCTTGCATTTCTATTTATTTTGTTAAACATTTCTCAATGATATTTTAATCTGGTTCTTCCATACTCAGGAGTTTTGCAGGCTACCCCCTCCCTCCCTGCCTCACCTAAGTATGATACCTCAGCAAACATTATATAAAGATTAACTATTATTATAATCTAGTATGTGGTGGTGAGATATTACAAAAACATAATACAACTAAGAAATACAGACAATACAAAGAAAAGTACAGTAAATCTATATAAATGTTGGCTATTCATATACATGGATTGATAAATACAATAGAATTGGGATATTATAAATGCACAAGAGGAATAAAACATTACTAACCTATTCATGGCTAAGGCAAGTTCTTCGTGAGGGTCCACTTCAAGTTCAAGGTGTCCAGATTTGTCGCTGAAGAAGACACTACTGATCCCTTTGTCCAGTGGAGGAGTAGCTATATCAAAGATGGCTGGTGATTGAAAGAAAAAGATTGACTCTTTCTTTTCCTCAATATTGGAGGTAACTTTGTGTTAATTCATCTCCATTCTCCTGCCCAGCCCCCTTTGTGGCCAAGAGGACAGAAGAGAAGGATGATAGCCAAGGGTAAGAGATGGGCTCTACTGCTCAAATTAATCAGTCTAGCTTTCAGTCCTTCAGTGGAGCTGCAATCTTAATGACGTGGACATTTCTCCCACTGGTACAGATCACCAATTCAGTCATGCCACATAATAAGTTTGTGGTATATATGCCTCTACAGTCCTTGTCCCTGACCTCCTCTAAATCCTGTCTAGAGACCTAAGCAATGTGAAGAGGTCTTCTTCTAGGTCTGTGACTATTCCATGGGTTTCAGTGCATGACTTGGGCTCTCTCCCACCATTACTCTCACTCAATGACCTGCTCAGCTCCTGGGGGAGAGATCTTATACCAGTTCTTATCTTTAGATCATCACGAGAACTATGGAGTAGTCTAGTTACACCCATCATGTGCCTCTTCCTTGCCCTGTGCAGAGACTGGGCGCTCCATGGTTTGTTATCACACAGCACTACAAAGGGAATGATGGTGTTAAAGAAAGAGGGGATCTTGAAGGGTTCAAATTTGATATCTTTGTCTTATGAGTCCTATGCACTAACCACATGAATGAACTGATCACAGATGCTCTTGGAGACTGGATTCAATGTCTTGACAATCATTCTAGGAAACTAAGTAGGAAACCTGATTATTGAACTGACACAAGTTTCCAAAATGGCACGGTACATTTATTGATTATCATATATACTAAGTGAGCTCCCTATGTTAGCAATTATCTAACCTCAAAATGGCATCTAGGAAATCCCTGTAATATAGGGATATAAATACATGTTAGCAGATACTGTCTCCCCCATCAGAATGTGAACTCCTACAAAGCAGGCAATATCCTGCTTTCGTATTTGTACCCCTAGACCTTGGCACACAGTTGGCACTTAATAAATGCTTCATTCATTCATTTACTGAACATCCTTTCCTGTATAACCTGCATGCTATGTGTCACCATGTACAGAGTTGTCAGAGTTGAGTTTCCTGAGTATTGTACTGTAAACGACAAACATCTGTTGTTCATATGGTTGTGAAGAATTCTATTTACTATTAATTACCGCTACAGTTCTTTCCAAGAAAAGCAAAGTGGGAATAACATAAAAAGAATGAAAAGTACAAGAACATTTTTCTTTTTTGGGATCTACTTCTGATGATGAATTTTCTCATATGACATTTTTGTACATATCTAACCTCTTAGAGGGGAGTTCAAAGAATAGTCAATTAATGACCTATGATGACATAAACTGGATGTATATAAAACCAGATTTGGTGGAGAAACGTTCTAAACTTTTTTGGCTATCTGCTGAGGTTGACAAGTGAGCTTGTGAATGTGGCAAATATATGTATATTCAATGTAACAGAAATATTGCCAGGGAAATTTGACATTTCTAAAGAATTCTGAAACCCAAACACTTAGTGAATGTCTGTTTGAAGTTAGCATTTAAAGGTCTTTGTGATTTCAGGGAAAAAAATAAAAAAGAACGTTCAATTGTCTCATACCATGAAATAAAAATAATGAGAAAAAACCTAGAAGGACAAAATACACTTTTTTACTATAAAAACTTACATTAAAATACTGTCGTGAATGGTGAATCATGGCTAGCACTATACTCAATGTCTGAATTGGTCATATACCTATAAATACATATATGTACACACATACATTGCATCTGAGACTCCACCATAAAATGGTAGAATTATGATTAAGGCCTCAGAATTTCTCAGGCTGCCTTTTTTGGACTCTCCAAAACACTTGTCTTGTCTAAAAATTAAAAATAATTAAAGCAAAAACATCAGAATTCACATCTGGCTGGGTGTCTGGGAGCTTATGGTTCCATAAGCTCAGTTGACATCATTTCGGCCCCTTGACATGTTTCCTTTCCAGCTGTAACTACTCTAACTTCAGCATAACACCTTTACAGATGGTGCATTAACTCATTTTATATAGCAACCTATGCAATCATACTGACATGCTGGACTTCATTTGGGAAATTGTACAATGAGTCCAGGCAATTTACTGCCCTTGGAGTGTCCTTTCTTTAAAAGCACTATTTCCCCAGCAACGGCATGAATGATAGAACCGGACTCTCAGAAGAATCAAAATTGTGCGTGACTCAACTAGGAATAGGGAGGCTACTTTCACCATCCATGAATGCCTCCTTTGGCCTTTGGGTTACCTACAGTTTTGACCCTTCTTAGACTATGGTGTTCTATGATTAGCATTTATATAATATTTTTAAAATATATATGGGCTTTTGAGTTAGGCAGCTAATTGGTACTACTTAAAGTGCCAAATACTTTCCCAAATGCAACGCAGCCCAACCAACCAACTCTTATTCAATTCTGGGACCGACTTATTGTCCATTTACAATGCTGTCCCTGATCTCTGCCACTGACAGATTAGCTTAATGGGCTTGACTTATGATCATAATTTAGGCAACATACATTCGTAACATACTTGGCTTTTTTCTGGGTGCACTTTTTTGGGGTGCACTGCTGGATCAGCCTCTCTTAAGTGGGCTGTGTGGATAGAAATGAGAAAACCCTATAGCATTTTAGAGCTTAATTCCATCACCCAGCATCATCCAAAATGAATAATGTTGAGAAAACCTTATTATCCATAAGGAATCCCTCACCTTTAGACTCTGGGGATGACACCTTCCAAGATGGTGGTGATGTTCTGGTGGCTCCTGGGTCACTTCACTGGGGCAGCAATAATTTTCTATCAATTACACTTCTCTAAGAAATGGTGATAACCAGAATCAAAGTCTTCATCCTTATCTGTTGTCTAGCTTTCAGTGTCAACAGCTTGTTTGAACAGATCAGGATGTAACTGCTTTAACTATGTTCAGTGTCTTATTTTTTTCTTTCACATTGGGGTTGTGTTTTTGCCCTTTGATATTGATAAGCTAACTACACTGTGTGAGTTCATTCTGCAGGGATTCTCAGGTCAGTCATTTCCTTTCCAAAGACAGTCAATTTCATTTTTTTCTGATGTTCCTTGGTGCTCACTGTATCTGGCACCTTTCCAATCCTTTTTTTTCCCTTGGAGTGGGGAAGGCAGGACAATTGAGGTTAAGTGACTTTTCCAAGGTCACACAGCTAGTAAGTGTTAAGTGTATGAGGTTGGATTTGAACTCAGGTCCTCCTGACTCCAGGGCCGGTGCTCTATTCACTGTGCCACCTAGCCACCCCAACCAATCCCTTCTTAAAGAAAATATGTTTAATAGCTAGGAGCCTATGTTCTGAGTTGTCTTCAAGTCTTTTGGTGGTTCTTCCTTTTCTAATAGGAATGATGTATTTTACCATCCTCTTTTCTTCTGCTCAAACAGCAGCTCTTTGAGAGCCAGGACTAGGTCTCACTGTTTTAAGGCTACCCAGAACCTGGCATAGGGCACTGTGCATCATCTGGCCTTCATCAGCTACGGCAAACTGAATGGAAGTCTGATGCTAAGTTCAGAACTATGACAATCTCAGCATTTAAATTATTATTAGTTTATATTTTAAATTTTACATAATAATTTGAATTTATATTAGTCATTTAAAAGAAGGCATCCTGTGTAAGAAATAATATTAATTAACATTTCAAGAGAAAATTTAACAGTATTTTAAAATACATAAAATACTTTTTCCACTATTTATGTCTAGTATTTCAAGAGAAATGTGCAAGTGTATGATTTGAGCCCCACAATAAGAACAGGAAGGAGATATGGGCCACCATCTAGCCTAATCTATAGTGACCCAGGACTTCTCTTTTCAATATCCCTAATAGTACCACACAGCCCCCAAGGGGGAGAAGTCATGGCTTCCCATGGGGACCAATCCTAACATCAAGCCTAACTTTCCCTCTTGGCAACTTCCACCCATCCCCCCATTTCTACTCTCTGAAACCAAGAGGACTATGTCCTATTCTACCTGAAAGCCCTCAGAGAATCTGAAGGAAGCCAGAATGATCTCCCCCAAGTCTTCTTTTCATCCAGCAAATTTTTTCAATAGACAGTTGCGACACTGGGTAGATGGCTAATCCTCTCTCAACCTTAGTCTGTTTATCCATAAAATGCGGAAAAGAATTTTCCTTGCAGGGCTGGGGTACTGATCGGGGAGATACCATTTGAAAAACACTTCACAAACCTTCAAGCACTCACCACAAAAATGTGAGCTCTTCTTATTGGACAATATGGTTTCTAGCACCTTCCCTATTCTAGTCCTTCCATGTATGGGCAGCATGTCATTGGTCTGACTAAAATGTGGCACTTGGTAGCAGTAGCAAATGATGCCTGGTTACTCCTTATGGCACTTCATAAGATGGACTTTAAACAGACTAGCCCCAGGTTCAGGCTCCTGCTTGAACTCAACAGGAAAGCCCGTAAGTATCATCAGCCACCAACAGGGATTGATATAAAGGATGCTTTTCCTTCATTCCTGGTGACCTAGCAGGACCACAGGCCTGCCACTATTACCTAGAATAGCAATAGTAATAAGAGGGAAAGGGGGCCTCTGGGGCTCAACTCCAGCTACACTTCCCTCCAGTCATCTACTAGGGCCCCAGGTCCAGCTGCTTGGACATGAGGTCACTGGCAGGGGTGGGGAACCCGTGGCCAGGAGGCCACATGTGGCCCTCAGGGTCCTTGGTTGCAGCCCTTTGACCAAATCCAAACTTCACAAAACAAATCCTCTTACAGATTTGTTCTGTAAAACTTGGATGGTCAAAAGGTCACACCCAAGGACCTCGTGGCCTTGAGGCCACAGGTTCACCACCCCTGGTCTAAACCAACTAGAATTGGGGTAACCCCAGACAGTTCCCAGGTCCAAATTCCTGGGGCAGCTGGAGGAGGACATAGTCTCGGCCCCTAGGGCCCTGCTGTCACTGGCAAACAAACGAAGGCTTCAAAGCAAGCTTAGGAAGATATCTAGAATTAGGGCTGGAGCAATAGCTGGCCTCTTATCCAACAGAAATAGAGACAAGGCAGGCAAAGAAGGCTCCTCTAGCCAGAGCCAACACAATCCTACCGCGAAATTCAGCATCAGCACAGATGCCAATGACCCATGAAGGAAACTCTGCTGATGTGCTTGCTAGGAATGTCTACTGGAGGGAGAAAAGGGACTCACTAGCTAGCCCTTGCCCTTCTACGGAAGAAGCAAAGACTTTAAGGAGAAAATCATAGCCGTTGACTGAACTAGCATCTCCATAATCTCAGGTACAAAGTTGCACCAGTGCAGCAGGAGGAAACGAAAGTGACCTATGATCTAACATAAGCAAACGATATGGGATACTGCTGAACACTGAGGCAGGAGGGAGCAGTACATAGTGCTATGTTAGTTAGTACCTATGAGGAGCTTCTCGAATCTGTGGTCTGTGGCCCATGTCAGTTCTGGGCTCTGGATGGGCCATGTGGGTTTCAGAAGAAGATTGATGGAGTTCTTCCAACCCACCAGGCACTCCATGATCCCCAGATGGCAAAGCTTCAACCACCCCAAACTTCCAAGATGGCCAACAGACCCTAGGCCTAGAACCACTCCCAGATTCCCCAAAGCCCCAGATCCCATCAGGATCTTCTCTTTCCAATAAAGCAACCCAAATACCTTCTGCCTGCCCTCCTCCAGGTCTTGACATCAAGCCTGCCACTGAACCCTAATGACCAATAGAACTTTCAACATACCCTGAAGCTAAATTCTTTTGCCTGAGTCATCTCCTCCAATTAGAATGGGAGCTCTGATGATGGAGCCTTTATATTTTGGTATTATTATGACTTTGTAGTGTTTGGCACAAAGCAAGGGTTTAACAAGTGCTTTTCCATTCTGCCCCATAATAACCTGCAGAGAGAGAATTAAACCCACATGAGTGATGAACTAAGCAAGTGAGTGAGTATAGAGCCCAGCTTTAGAGGACAGCCACAGCTGGGGAATAAGAGATGGGAGAACCTGCAAAGAATGCTGAGGACTGATCAGGCAGGAGGGAAGAAACCAGGGCAGGGGAAGGAAGGTGGTAAACAGTGGGGAAAGCAGCAAAGAGGTAGAGGCAGATGAGGACTAAGGAAAGGCCTTTTGATTTGGCAATGAGATCATTAGTAAACTTGCAGAGAGCAGTTTTAGTTAAGTCAAGGAATGGGAAGCAAGAGCTTTGTAGAGGAGACTGAAGAAGATTATAGCAGGTTCATCTGAATCACTCCCTGTTCACTTGTGTGTAGCAAGTTAGACCTCCCTGAGGGATATTACAAAGGTAGCCGCATGATGCAGTATTTTTAAAATTCAGAGATTAATTCAAGATGCAGCTGATAGCAAATCTTCTGAGGGGATGGCCAGTTAATCATTTGGATTCATCCTTGCTTGACACAGAAACTTTAAAAAACCAAAAAATTGGGGTTTTAGTGACAATTCTTTTGATTTTCTAAATGTATTTAGTCAATGACTTATTTTTCTCTGCTTCAGAGTAGATAGGGGGGCAGGTATGAACAAAGCATGCATGTGACTTTCCTTGAACAAAGGCAGAGCCACTCATTAAATGGAGTTTTCAGAGGCGGGAGCCAGACAAAGGCAAGACAGCCTTCATCCAGTACGGAAGCATCACCCTCCCACCCAATTCCTGGGTAGGCCAAGGCCTAAGGCTTCTGGAAGTAAATAGAAAGAGCAGCTACACAGAGAACACTAAGTGTAACTTGTGCCTTAAGTGGAGATCTCAGGCCAGGGCAAGAGGAGCAAGAAGGGAGCCCCAGGAAGGGAAAGAGGAAGAGGAAGAGCCTTCTCCATTCCTGATCAACAGATGTATCAGCAATAGTAACACTGGCATAACCAGGGAAGTGAAGGAGTGACCACTGTTAAACAGAAGAAAGTAGAGACTGGAGCTGGGCCAAGAGCTAAGTTAGAAAGCCCAGCATCACAATGGGACTCCTCTCCCAATGAAGCAGTCTCACCTAGAATCTCAGCAGTAGCAGAGGCTTGTAGGAAATAAAGCTGTCAGTGAACCCTGGGAAGAAGGGACCAGGTTAACACATAGGACACCTCTCCTGATGAATCACAATAACAGCAGGTAACTCAAGATTAGCAGAGCCTCAAAGAACACATGATTGTAGGTGAACACTGAGGGAAAGGAGATGGTCTCTTCTGCCCACTACTAACGACATTTATGGGGACTTTGAAGATAATGCCATGTACCAACAAGAGCTTTACCAAGTAGAAGCATCAGAGTCTCCTGGGAAGGAGCACACACATTTGCTCAGAATTACATTAAGATACTGTGGGAACACATAGTATTGGGCAGGGTGAGGCAGATTCCCATGATCTTGGAGCAGCATGAAGACTGGATCCCATCAAGCAGAGAATACCTCAAAAACTGCCATGCAGACCTATTTCTATGAGGCAGCAACTGCTAACAGCCAACTTAATGTTAAGAACAGCAAATGTTCAAGCATGAGAATGAAGCCCCATCTAAAGCTAGGACATCCTTTGACCTCTCACCTGGTGGAAGAAGAACAATGTAAAGAAGAAAAATCAAAAAGCTATTTCAGATTGATCACATTCTAAGCTGGAAATCCAGTTTGACCAAAAGGGCTTTCAAAGGTCCTTTGAGAAATACCAGACACAGGGCTGTAGAGAAGTGGTTCAGTTTACTGATGGCTGGATGTTCTGAAGGGATGGGCAGCTCTCTTGGGAGGAATTCCCTCCCTTAATGGAACACAATACTCATGAACTGGGTTGGAAAGTAGGTAGTCCCAGATAGTTCTTTAGTTTAGCAGAATGATGAAGACATGTTTTGAGGGCTTTACTGACTGTAGCCCTGCAGAGAGCATTATGGATTAGGAAATGGGGACACCCAATAGTACATCATGTACCATTGCTAACCTGCCACAGATTATTGATAGAAATAGTTTTGAAGTAGGAGAGGGGGCAGGCTCCAGAGTTCTGAGCTCCCTGCCTTTTGGAAGAAGGCAACAGCCAAGATCTAACTTTCAAAGTAGCTAGTCTCTAGATTTCCCTTCAGTCCAACAGAAAAATGAAGAGAAGATAATATTTTAGGTCTTTGGTTAAAAGATAAGGGTTGTTCTGTACTCTAATTGAATTTGGCTTAAGGATGGAAAAACATACACACTCATTTGGGTATCTTAACCTACAGGAAAGTAAGGGGGAAGGGAATGAGACAGGGGATGATAGAAGGGAGGGCAGACTCAGGAAGAGGGGAGTTAGAAGGAAACACTTTTGAAAATGGACAGGGTCACAAGGGCAGTCGGGCCAGCAGCCAGCTGGAGGGACGCCAGAACACCAGCAGCTGTGGTGATTCCAGAATTATCAACATAGACATGCCTAGGACAAAGTGAGAGGTTAGTGCCCTATGGATTTTGGGACCAGTATTTGGGGAATGCGTCGGCTTCCTACCCTGGGGGCTAGAAGCCGCTGAGGAGACACACCATTTTGTAGTTTTCAGAGGCAGCTCCATCTCCTGGCCTGCGAACTGTAGGGAGATCCAGAGATCAGTCTTGTGGGGTAATCGCTCTTGCTTTAACCTCCCTGGATCTGGATTGTGATCTGGGGTGGAGGTCGTGGGTGGGTTTCCAGCTTGCCAGAAACAGAAGTAGGAACCCCCAACACATTCGGGACGAAAGTTCCCATCTGGCGCCAGGCCATACTGTGGCAACAAGCCCAAAAGTCAATTAATTAAGTGGCAACATGCCAAGGCAAAGGAAACAAATTAAACAGAAATATAAAACAGACTCCTATTTTGGGGGCAAAGAGGATCGAAGCATGGAAAAGTCAGAGGACTGTGAGGTCAGAAATCCTGCTCCAAAAGCCCCAAAGGAAAATATGAGCGGGTTGCAGGCCATAGAGGATAAAGTGGAGAAAAAATTGGGAAGAGAAATGAGAAGGATGCAGGAAAAGTATGAAATGAGGGTCAACAGCCTGACTGAGGAAAACAACACCTTAAAAAATAGACTAACTCAAATGGCAAAGGAGGCCCAAAAGGGCAATAAGGAGAAGAATGCTTTAAAAAGTCGAATTTGCCAGATGGAAAAAGAATCTCAAAAGTTCACTGAGGAGATTCATTCCTTCAGAGTTAGACTGGAGCAAATGGAAGCTAACGACTTTATGAGAAATCAAGATGCTGTTAAGCAGATCCAAACAAATGAAAGAATAGAGGGCAATGTGAAATATCTCATGGGAAAAACCACTGACCTGGAAAATAGATCCAGGAGAGACAATTTAAAAATTATTGGACTACCTGAAAGCCATGATCAAAGAAAGAACCTAGAAATCACCCTTCAAGAAATTCTCAAGGAAAACTGCCCTGATGTTTTAGATCCAGAGGGCAAAATAGAGGCTGAAAGAATCCACAGATCACCTCCTGAAAAAGATCCCAAAAAGAAAACTCCCAGGAATATTATAGCCAGGTTCCAGAATCCCCAGATCAAGGAGAAAATACTACAAGCAGCCAGGGAGAAACAATTTCAATATTGTGGAAACACAATCAGAATAGCCCAGGACCTGGCAGCTTCTACACTGAGGGATCGAAGGGCATGGAATATGATATTCCAGAGGGCAAAAGAGCTGGGAATGAACACAAGGGTCACCTACCCAACAAAATTGAGTATTTTGTTTCAGGGGAAAATATGGTCATTCAGTGGAATAGAGGACTTTCAAACATTCTTGAGGAAAAAACCAGAGTTGAATAGAAAATTTGACATCCAGAAGCAAGAAGCAAGAGATGCCTGAGAAGGTAATCAGGGAAAAGAAATCAAAAGGAACTTATCAAAATTGATCTATTTACATTCCTATATGGAAAAACTGTGACTGATGAAATCTTTCTCAGTATGAAAATAATGGTAGAAGGGTGTATGGTCATATGAATACATATGTGAATGTGTGTGTATATGGTTACAGTTATATATGGATAGAGGGCATAGGTTGAATTTGTTGGGAAGGAATGACACTTAAGGGGTGAAATTATGAGGTGAGAGAGGAAAGTGGCAAGAGGAGATGGGGAGAGACTGTGTAGGGTAAACTATCTCATGTAGAAGAAGCAAGGGGAAGTGGTTGCAAGGGAGGGGAAGAATAGGAAGGCAAAAAGGCAAAACCACATTCTCATTGAATTTGGTTCAGGGAGAGAATGACATACATACTAAATGGGATATCTCAACCTGCAGCAGAATAGGGGGAAGGGGGAGGAGAGGAGGGATGATGGAGGGGAGGGCATCCTTGGGGGGAGGGGAGGTTGGAAGTACCCACTATAGAAGAGAGACAGGATCAAGTAGGGAATGGACCAGGTGGGGGGGTGGGATGAGTGGGAGGGAATTATAAGCAGCCTTGTACAATATATCTACTAGGGTAATGTTTTACATAGCTAGACATGTACAACATATACTGAATTACTTATCTTCCCAGAAGGAATGGGTGACAAGAGAGGAAGGAAATGGATCTGAAATGCGAGGTCTTAAGATTAAATGTTTCAAATATATATAAATACTATTATTTATACTCTTTTGCTTGTAATTGGGAGATAAGATGTGCAGGCATTGGGACACAAAGATTCACCTTCCTCTAATGGAAAAGTTGAAGGGGGTATGGGAGAATATAGGGGAGAGAGCAGACTGGAGGAAGTGATATCTTGTGGGACTGCTATTCTGGGAGGGTGGGTAGGGGAAAAACAGGGTGGAAAAATAATTGTAACTCAAAATCTGGCAGAAATAATAAATAATAAAGTATTTGTTTAAAAAAATAATAAAAAATTAAAAAAAAGAAAATTAGTTATTAGCCAAAAAAGTGAATAAAATGGCTTATACACACACACACACACACACACACACACACACACAGAGAAAATGGACAGGGTCAAAGTAGAAAATAGAATAAGTTGGGGGTGTGATAGGATGGAGGGAAATGTAATCAAGCTTTCACAATATATCCATTATGGAAATGTTTTGTATAACTACACATGTACAACCTATATTGAATTGCTTATCTTCCCAGTGGGGGTGGGTGAGGAGGGAAGGGACAGAATCTGGAAATCAAAGTTTTAAAGACACATGTTAAAAATTGTTTTTTACATGCAACTGGGAAATATACAGGCACTGGGGTATAGAAATCCATCTTGCCCTACTAGAAAGTTAGAGGGGAGATGGGTGAGGATATAAGAGAGAACAGATTGGGGGAAGGGGTATTCAGTAGGCTCGCTATTTTGGGGTGGGGGTAGGGGAAAGATGGGGAGAAAATCTGTAACTCAAAATCTTGAGGAAATGAATGTTGAAAACTAAAAATAAACAAAAAAGATAAGGGTTGTTCCTTCCCCTTAGAAGGCAATTATATGCAAAAAATATCTCTGATTGCTAAGATATCTTGACCTATTAGTTTGTGGTGAGTGTAGGTTATGCAGAAGTGTTGAACCGATTCCTAGGAAATGGGGAACTTCCAAAGCCCCCAGAGAACTTCCCTCACCACTTCAGAGAATCACTATGATCTCAGTGTGAATGTAGCTGGTCCCTGGATTGGTAATCCCCATTGCAGGAAGGATGAAGACTACCTATTACTGTACATTAAGAGTAATGAGGAGGGTCATTTCTTATCAGTGCCACAAAATGGAATGATCTTGGTTAGCTCCCCCAAGTAGAGGACTGCTGTCTCTCGAGCATACTACAGTTATCCCTAGGGAGGAAGATAAAGAGGCCCCTTCTACTATAGCATAGTCACTTATGTGTCTCAAAGTAATAAATATTGATGCATTTAGCTTCTGCTGAGGGAGTCAGCGAATCCAGGGATATTGGCACCCTCATTCATGCCAGCTGACATTCCCCAAGACAATAACACACAGAGTTACTGGTCAGTCCATGACCCATGCACAAAGATGGGGAGGTGACACTGGAACCTGCTAAGAAGAAAGATACTGTTCTTTGTTAATGTGGGATTAAGGAGAATTTTTAGGTAGTGGCTAAAAGAAGATTTCTCTTTAATGCAGAACCCAAACATGCTTCAGAAACACATGGAGCCTCTACCACAGGTCAGCCCCAATTCACTAAATGAGTCAGCTAATTGATGGCTAGAAATTCTTCTGAAGGGTGGACAGTTCTCTAGAAATTAGTTGCTCCCCTGCATCAGGGCAAAGAATTCAACTTCTCACTTTCAAAGAAGCTAATTATTGGGTTGATTTGACCTAAGAATAGAAGAAAAATGCAGAGTCATTTGGTGATCTTTATTGGAATAGCAATCTGGAGGACCAAATACACAGTGGCAAGACAAGTAGCCCCACTTCACACTGGCCAGGGTTGATTAAGTATCGCATCTTGATGGATTGATTTTCTTCCAAAGCAGGAGCTGGAGAGGGGCTGTAGCTCTCTCCACAGGAGGTCACTTCCCTATCAGAGGAGGTTACAGCCACAATCTCAAGTTTCAAACCAGGTGGACTCTAGACAGTTCTTGAGGTCAGCAGAAAGATGAGATGTTTTGGGTCCTCTACTGATGTTGCCCTCTGGTGATAATGGGGACACCTGATATAATATCAGCCACCACTGCTTAACTGTTGTTTGCTGCTGTTGAAACGTGAGTTCCCTCCCTTATAAGAGTTAGCAGCTGTCATAATATCAGTTTAAAAGCAGTCAGTCCCTAGACTTTTCTTTAACCCAGAAGAGAAGATATATTTTTAGTCTTTAAAAAATGTCCCTCAGGAGGGCACAAGTATGAATTTGGGAAAATGGGGTGATCCAGTGAAATACAGAAACAGTTGCTAAGGTGTTTCAGGGTACAGTTGGAGGGATATTGTTATGAAGTGGGGCAGGTCTCTAGATAGGAGTTCTCTTTTCAGAGGAGACAACAGCCAAGGTCTCTATTTGAAGGAAGCTAATCCACGGATGGTTCTTCAGACCAGCAGAAAGATTAAGAAGAGAAATTTTAGGTAAATATTAAGGGGAAAATGCAAGGTGTATTCCACGATGTTGCTAAGAAATGCTACACAAATAACATCCTATTTTGCTAAATTAGCTTGTTTTGTTAGGGTGTGGTAGATGGAGATTCAGTTGAAGTATTGCTCCCTAGGTCTTTTGTAACCCCTCATCATTACAGAAAATTACCATGATCTCAGCTTCAAAGTAGTTAGGGTTTGTATTGTTCTTAGCCACAGTTCAAAGATAAAGAGATGTTTGAGGATTTTTAGAGATGTGACCCTGAGGATGACCTATACAAGCAATAGGAAGATGGGGCATGCCAACCTCACAGCAGCCTCAATTGTTAAAATGCCACCATTTATTCATGATTGGATATTGTTCTGAAGGGACAAAAGGGCAGGTCTCTAGATATGAGCTCTTTCTTTTCCAGGCGAGGCAATCTGAACTACCTCAATCTGAAAGCAGCTTGTCCCTAGAATTTTTCTTCATAGTACCAAAAAGATGAAAATGTTTTAGGTCTTTAATGAAAAGATTAGGTCGGTTCCCCCATAATACATGGAAATGATACCGAATGGAGATTTTTCAGCTACCATGGCTTACTAGATGGTCATGACTGGAGACTGTACAGAAGTTTCAAAGTGCTCCCTACCACATGGGGCTAATCCCTCACTTTTGCAGGGAATCCATGATCTAAGCTTCAAGGTAATAAGCACCTGGATTGGTCATCCCCATTGCAGGAAAGGTGATGAGTACCTGTCAATGTACTTAAAAGTGGAGATGAGAGCTATTCCTCATCACTGCCAGAAAATGGAGTGATCTTAGCTGGCTATTCCCAAAGGAGGACTAATGTCTCTCCAGTATATTGTAACTACTTGTGGGGAGGATGATGAGTAACTCTTCAGCCTCAAGGTAGGAAAAACTGAAGGATTCAGATCTTGCTGAGGGAGTCAGGTACTCCATGGATATGGGCTTCCTCACTCATGATAGCAGACAACCCCCAACACCTTAGCAATAAGGCAACAAATGAGAGGGTAATCCATGATCCCTGCACCAAGATATGGGAATAACACTGACTTCTTGGTGAAACTATTTGACAGTGCAGGATTATGGAGAATAGGTAGGTAGCTGCTAGCAAGAGAATATTTGTCTTCCCTGAATCTACCAAACATGCAGGGGGAAGAGGAGAAGACTGAGCCCACAGGTACCAATTCACAGACGGCCTCAGCTCATGAACGGATAGAAATTATTCTCAAGGGTGGGCCATTCTTGATAAATTAGGTGCCTGTCTCATCAATGTAAAGAATCTGACTTCTCATTTTCAAAGCAATTAATCACTGGATTTCTCTGTGAAAAAGCACAGAAAAAAAAATAATGAATTTTGGAATCTTTAGTCAAGAGGCTAGCTGGATGGGCCAAAAAGGAACTGGCCCAGGTAAATAGGGTGGCTCTGAGTCTAGATTTTCTTTGGGGGACCGGGGGGGCAACTCTTTACACAGGAGTTACCTACAGCATCAAAGCAGGCCATATTGAGGAATTCAGTTCCAAATCAGCTACTGCCTCAACTTTTCTTTCACTTACCAGAAAGATAAAGAGACAGAGTTCTCAAAAGATGTGACACTCTGCAAGGAAAAAATCTGGATTAGGATTTAGGACATCTGATTATACCTCAGCAAATAATGCTAAAGTCTTGTAGATTAATTGATGGATGACTATTTTTTTCTGATGGGCAGGGGGACGTTAGTTTTCTACCTTACAAAGAGCAGGCAATAGCCATGAACACAGTTTGAAAGCAGCTAGCTCCTGGACTGTTCTTTCACACAGAAGAAAAAAAGAAGAGATGTTTTGGGGTCTTTAAAGAAATATCCCTCAGAAGAAAACAAATTTCCTTTTCTGAAGAATGGGAGATCCTACTAAAACATAGGCCCAAATGCTAAGATGCCTCAGTTTACCGTAGGACACATGTCAGAGGTACCTCTTTAGTTAGGAATTCCCTCCTTTTTCAGAGCAAGCACCAAGCATGATGTCAGTTTGAAAGCAGTTAGAGGATTCTGTAGATATAGATACAGACATAGACATAGACATAGAGAGATATAGATACAGATACAGATATAGAGGATTCTGTAGCCCAACAGGAAGACAGAGAGTAAAAGGGTCATGTATTTAAAGAAAAGACATGAGATCCATTTCCTTAAATTTCAGGAAAATGCTAACCAAACAGTATACATAGATGTCTAAACCAGCTTCACTTGGTAGGTGGTGCCAGTTAGAGACTATACAGAAGTTTTCAGCTACTAACCAGGACACAGGGCTAATCCCTCACCATTGCAAGGAATCACCAGGATCTCAGATTTAAAGGATCTAGAACCTGGATTGGTGATCCCCATTGTAGGATAGGTGAGGAATACCTGCCAATTTATATTGAGAGTACAGATAAGGGTCATTCCTCATCAGTGCCCAAAAAAATGGAAGGATCTTAGCTGATTCCCCCTAAAAGAAGGTTAATGTCTCTACCCCAGGCTATGACTACAATGAGAAGAGAGAAGATGAAGAGTCCCCTTTATTTACTGAACTATAACTTAAATATCTCAAAGAAATAAATACTGAGTAGATAATTTCTGATGAGGGGCTTACTGTCTCCGTGGATATTGGCTGCCTTACTTTGATAGGTGACAAGACCCAAGACCAGAGCTACAAAGCCCATAGTGACTGGACAGGCCACGTCTACTCCTCCAAGATGGGGAGGACATGCCATTGTTTCTTTAGTCGGAAAAATGCACTTGTTCATTACCATTATCCGATTTTCAAGAAGACTGAGGTAGTTACATACTATGGGGATTTGTCCTCTCTGCAGAGCCCAAACAGGGATTAGAAAGTGCAGGAGTTCCCAGCCCATGTCAGCGGTGGTGACTAAAGGTTCTCAGATTGTTGGAACTGTGGATATTGTCCAAATTACCTGGATAAAATTCTAGATATTAAGGTCTCCCCTTAAAAGAGAGCACAAGACCTCATTCTGAAAGCACCCAGCTTCTAGGTTTGTCTTAAGCTGAAGAGAAAGGTGAAGAGAAGACATTTTAGGTCTTTAGTTAAAAGGGTTTATTTTCCACATTTCAAGGAAATGCTAGGCAAACAAGATTCTAGACTAATAAAACAACTTGCTTCCTTAGTTCTAATGAGTGTAGATGTTGCAAAAGTGTTGCCCTCCTTGCTAGGACTTCGTACTAAAATCTCAACATTGCAGGGAATCACCATGATCTCAGCTTCAAACCAGCTGGACCCTAGATTGGTCATCCGCATTGCAGAAAGGTTCAGTCCTTATCCCTGCCACAGAAAGGATTGATCTTAAATGACTCCCCCTAAAAGAACGCTAAAGTCTCTTGTCCAGGCTATGACTATATTCCTATATTTAAATATTTTTCTAATAGACATTGATGATCTTTGCTGCTGAATGTGCTGGCCTAAGAATATTTTGTGAATGCTCTCCACTCAGTGGTTTACTTGTGAAACCAAACTTGAATGCAAAGACAAGTCCTACGGCTTCCTAGACTCCCTAAGCCTCCACTTGTCTGTCCGTGTTGTGCAGAATTAAAGTGATCCAGTAGGGAAAAAAAGAAAACAAGACATATCCATAGCCATTGTTTGACTTTCAATAAGTCTGGGCCTATAATCTATGGAGGATTTGTCTTCTCTGCAGAGACAAACTGGGATTAGGAAGAACAGGAGACCCCAACCAATGTCAGCCCTAGTGAATAAAGGCCCTCAGATTGTTGGCCCTGTGGATATTATCCAAATGACAGGGATCAACTTCTAGATATGAGTTCCCTCCCTTAAAAGTGAGCCCAAGATCTCATTCTGAAAGCAGCAAGGCTCTAGCTTTGTCTGAAGGCCAAGAGAAAGGTGAAGATAAGACATGCTAGGTCTTTAGTCAAAAAATGAGCATTTATTTTCCACATTACCAGGAATAGCTAGGCAACCAAGACTTTTAATGGCTAGAACACCCTGCTTCCTTAGTTGTGATGAGTTTAGATGGAGCAGAAGAGTAGACTTCCTTGATAGGACTTTGTACTGAAATCTCAGCACTGCAGGGCATCACCATGATCACAGCTTCAAAGTAGCTGGACCCTGGATAGGTCATCCACATTGCAGAAGGGGTCAGTCCTTATCCCTGCCACAGAAAGGATTAATCTTAAATGACTCCCCTTAAAAGAAAACTGAAGTCTATTCCAGACTATGACTATATTCCTAGGGAGCAAGATGAAGGATCCCCTTTCACTTCAGAACTGTTCACTTTAATATTTCACTTTATTGAATATTTAGTAAAGTATTTTCTAATGAGGGGCTTAGTGACTCCATGGATATCCCTCTTATTCTTCTTACTCATAAGACCCAAGACCTGAGTTACAAAGCACATAATGACTAGATAGGCCATGACAACTGCTCCAAGATGCAGATGATATGATATCTGTTCTTTAGTGAGAAAATGGCATGTATCAATCGCCATTATTTGATTTTGAATGTCTGAGGCGCCTACAAACTATCCTGCAATTTCTCTACTCTGCAGAGACCAAACAGGGATGAAAGAACAGGAGTCCCCAACCAATGTCAGCCTTAGTGACTAAAGGTTCTCAGATTGTTGGCCCTGTGGATGTTATCCAAATGACAGGGATCAACTTCTAGATATGAGTTCCCTCCCTTAAAAGTGAGCCCAAGATCTCATTCTGAAAGCAGCAAGGCTCTAGCTTTGTCTGAAGGCCAAGAGAAAGGTGAAGATAAGACATGCTAGGTCTGCAGTCAAAAAATGAGCATTTAATTTCCACATTACCAGGACTAGCTCGGCAACCAAGACTTTTAATGGCTAGAACACCTTGCTTCCTTAGTTGTGATGAGTTTAGATGGAGCAGAAGAGTAGACCTCCTTGATAGGACTTTGTACTGAAATCTCAGCACTGCAGGGCATCACCATGATCACAGCTTCAAAGTAGCTGGACCCTGGATAGGTCATCCACATTGCAGAAGGGGTCAGTCCTTATCCTTGCCACCAAAAGGAGTCATCTTAAATGACTCCCCTTAAAAGAAAACTGAAGTCTATTCCAGACTATGACTATATTCCTAGGGAGCAAGATGAAGGATCCCCTTTCACTTCAGAACTGTTCACTTTATTGAATATTTAGTCAAGTATTTTCTAATGAGGGGCTTAGTGACTCCATGGATACTGGCCCTCTTATTCTTCTTACACATAAGACCCAAGACCTGAGTTACAAAGCACATCATGACTAGATAGGCCATGACAACTGCTCCAAGATCCAGATGATATGATATCTGTTCTTTAGTGAGAAAATGGCATGTATCAATTGCCATTATTTGATTTTGAATGTCTGAGGCGCCTACAAACTATCCTGTAATTCTCTACTCTGCAGAGACCAAACAGGGATTAGAAAGAACAGGAGTCCCCAACCAATGTCAGCCTTAGTCACTAAAGGTTCTCAGATTGTTGGCCCTGTGGATGTTATCCAAATGACAGGGATCAACTTCTAGATATGAGTTCCCTCCCTTAAAAGTGAGCCCAAGATCTCATTCTGAAAGCAGCAAGGCTCTAGCTTTGTCTGAAGGCCAAGAGAAAGGTGAAGATAAGACATGCTAGGTCTTCAGTCAAAAAATGAGCATTTATTTTCCACATAACCAGGAATAGCTCGGCAACCAAGACTTTTAATGGCTAGAACACCTTGCTTCCTTAGTTGTGATGAGTTTAGATGGAGCAGAAGAGTAGACCTCCTTGATAGGACTTTGTACTGAAATCTCAGCACTGCAGGGCATCACCATGATCACAGCTTCAAAGTAGCTGGACCCTGGATAGGTCATCCACATTGCAGAAGGGGTCAGTCCTTATCCTTGCCACCAAAAGGAGTCATCTTAAATGACTCCCCTTAAAAGAAAACTGAAGTCTATTCCAGACTATGACTATATTCCTAGGGAGCAAGATGAAGGATCCCCTTTCACTTCAGAACTGTTCACTTTATTATTTCACTTTATTGAATATTTAGTCAAGTATTTTCTAATGAGGGGCTTAGTGACTCCATGGATACTGGCCCTCTTATTCTTCTTACACATAAGACCCAAGACCTGAGTTACAAAGCACATCATGACTAGATAGGCCATGACAACTGCTCCAAGATCCAGATGATATGATATCTGTTCTTTAGTGAGAAAATGGCATGTATCAATTGCCATTATTTGATTTTGAATGTCTGAGGCGCCTACAAACTATCCTGTAATTCTCTACTCTGCAGAGACCAAACAGGGATTAGAAAGAACAGGAGTCCCCAACCAATGTCAGCCATAGTGACTAAAGGTTCTCAGATTGTTGGCCCTGTGGATGTTATCCAAATGACAGGGATCAACTTCTAGATATGAGTTCCCTCCCTTAAAAGTGAGCCCAAGATCTCATTCTGAAAGCAGCAAGGCTCTAGCTTTGTCTGAAGGCCAAGAGAAAGGTGAAGATAAGACATGCTAGGTCTGCAGTCAAAAAATGAGCATTTAATTTCCACATTACCAGGACTAGCTCGGCAACCAAGACTTTTAATGGCTAGAACACCTTGCTTCCTTAGTTGTGATGAGTTTAGATGGAGCAGAAGAGTAGACCTCCTTGATAGGACTTTGTACTGAAATCTCAGCACTGCAGGGCATCACCATGATCACAGCTTCAAAGTAGCTGGACCCTGGATAGGTCATCCACATTGCAGAAGGGGTCAGTCCTTATCCTTGCCACCAAAAGGAGTCATCTTAAATGACTCCCCTTAAAAGAAAACTGAAGTCTATTCCAGACTATGACTATATTCCTAGGGAGCAAGATGAAGGATCCCCTTTCACTTCAGAACTGTTCACTTTATTATTTCACTTTATTGAATATTTAGTCAAGTATTTTCTAATGAGGGGCTTAGTGACTCCATGGATACTGGCCCTCTTATTCTTCTTACACATAAGACCCAAGACCTGAGTTACAAAGCACATAATGACTAGATAGGCCATGACAACTGCTCCAAGATCCAGATGATATGATATCTGTTCTTTAGTGAGAAAATGGCATGTATCAATTGCCATTATTTGATTTTGAATGTCTGAGGCGCCTACAAACTATCCTGTAATTCTCTACTCTGCAGAGACCAAACAGGGATTAGAAAGAACAGGAGTCCCCAACCAATGTCAGCCTTAGTCACCAAAGGTTCTCAGATTGTTGGCCCTGTGGATGTTATCCAAATGACAGGGATCAACTTCTAGATATGAGTTCCCTCCCTTAAAAGTGAGCCCAAGATCTCATTCTGAAAGCAGCAAGGCTCTAGCTTTGTCTGAAGGCCAAGAGAAAGGTGAAGATAAGACATGCTAGGTCTGCAGTCAAAAAATGAGCATTTAATTTCCACATTACCAGGACTAGCTCGGCAACCAAGACTTTTAATGGCTAGAACACCTTGCTTCCTTAGTTGTGATGAGTTTAGATGGAGCAGAAGAGTAGACCTCCTTGATAGGACTTTGTACTGAAATCTCAGCACTGCAGGGCATCACCATGATCACAGCTTCAAAGTAGCTGGACCCTGGATAGGTCATCCACATTGCAGAAGGGGTCAGTCCTTATCCCTGCCACAGAAAGGACTGATCTCAAATGACTCCCCTTAAAAGAAAACTGAAGTCTCTTCCAGGCTATGACTATATTCCTAGGGAGCAAGATGAAGGATCCCCTTTCACTTCAGAACTGTTCACTTTATTGAATATTTAGTAAAGTATTTTCTAATGAGGGGCTCAGTGACTCCATGCATATTGGCCCTCTTATTCTTCTCACTCAGAAGACCCAAGACCTGAGTTACAAAGCACATCATGACTAGATAGGCCATGACAACTGCTCCAAGATGCAGATGATATGATATGCATTCTTTAGTGAGAAAATGGCATGTATCAATTGCCATTATTTGATTTTGAATGTCTCAGGGGCCAATAAACTATAGTACATTTCTCTACTCTGCAGAGACCAAACAGGGATTGGAAAGAACAGGAGTCCCCAACCAATGTCAGCCATAGTGACTAAAGGTTCTCAGATTGTTGGCCCTGTGGATGTTATCCAAATGACAGGGATCAACTTCTAGATATGAGTTCCCTCCCTTAAAAGTGAGCCCAAGATCTCATTCTGAAAGCAGCAAGGCTCTAGCTTTGTCTGAAGGCCAAGGGAATGGTGAAGGTAAGACATGCTAGGTCTTTAGCAAAAAAATGAGCATTTATTTTCCACATAACCAGGAATAGCTAGGCAACCAAGACTTTTAATGGCTAGAACGCCCTGCTTCCTTAGTTGTGATGAGTTTAGATGGGGCAGAAGAGTAGACCTCCTTGATAGGACTTTGTACTGATATCTCAGCACTGCAGGGCATCACCATGATCACAGCTTCAAAGTAGCTGGACCCTGGATAGGTCATCCACATTGCAGAAGGGGTCAGTCCTTATCCTTGCCACCAAAAGGAGTCATCTTAAATGACTCCCCTTAAAAGAAAACTGAAGTCTATTCCAGACTATGACTATATTCCTAGGGAGCAAGATGAAGGATCCCCTTTCACTTCAGAACTGTTCACTTTATTATTTCACTTTATTGAATATTTAGTCAAGTATTTTCTAATGAGGGGCTTAGTGACTCCATGGATACTGGCCCTCTTATTCTTCTTACACATAAGACCCAAGACCTGAGTTACAAAGCACATAATGACTAGATAGGCCATGACAACTGCTCCAAGATCCAGATGATATGATATCTGTTCTTTAGTGAGAAAATGGCATGTATCAATTGCCATTATTTGATTTTGAATGTCTGAGGCGCCTACAAACTATCCTGTAATTCTCTACTCTGCAGAGACCAAACAGGGATTAGAAAGAACAGGAGTCCCCAACCAATGTCAGCCTTAGTCACCAAAGGTTCTCAGATTGTTGGCCCTGTGGATGTTATCCAAATGACAGGGATCAACTTCTAGATATGAGTTCCCTCCCTTAAAAGTGAGCCCAAGATCTCATTCTGAAAGCAGCAAGGCTCTAGCTTTGTCTGAAGGCCAAGAGAAAGGTGAAGATAAGACATGCTAGGTCTGCAGTCAAAAAATGAGCATTTAATTTCCACATTACCAGGACTAGCTCGGCAACCAAGACTTTTAATGGCTAGAACACCTTGCTTCCTTAGTTGTGATGAGTTTAGATGGAGCAGAAGAGTAGACCTCCTTGATAGGACTTTGTACTGAAATCTCAGCACTGCAGGGCATCACCATGATCACAGCTTCAAAGTAGCTGGACCCTGGATAGGTCATCCACATTGCAGAAGGGGTCAGTCCTTATCCCTGCCACAGAAAGGACTGATCTCAAATGACTCCCCTTAAAAGAAAACTGAAGTCTCTTCCAGGCTATGACTATATTCCTAGGGAGCAAGATGAAGGATCCCCTTTCACTTCAGAACTGTTCACTTTATTGAATATTTAGTAAAGTATTTTCTAATGAGGGGCTCAGTGACTCCATGCATATTGGCCCTCTTATTCTTCTTACTCAGAAGACCCAAGACCTGAGTTACAAAGCACATCATGACTAGATAGGCCATGACAACTGCTCCAAGATGCAGATGATATGATATCTGTTCTTTAGTGAGAAAATGGCATGTATCAATTGCCATTATTTGATTTTGAATGTCTGAGGGGCCTACACACTATAGTGTATTTCTCTACTCTGCAGAGACCAAACAGGGATTAGAAAGAACAGGAGTCCCCAACCAATGTCAGCCTTAGTGACTAAAGGTTCTCAGATTGTTGGCCCTGTGGATGTTATCCAAATGACAGGGATCAACTTCTAGATATGAGTTCCCTCCCTTAAAAGTGAGCCCAAGATCTCATTCTGAAAGCAGCAAGGCTCTAGCTTTGTCTGAAGGCCAAGAGAAAGGTGAAGATAAGACATGCTAGGTCTTTAGTCAAAAAATGAGCATTTATTTTCCACATTAAAAGGAATAGCTAGGCAACCAAGACTTTTAATTGCTAGAATACCTTCCTTCCTTACTTGTGATGAGTTTAGATGGGGCAGAAGCATAGACCTCCTTGATAGGACTTTGTACTAAACTCTCAGCATTGCAGGTTGCAGGGCATCACCTGAACACAGTTTCAAAGTAGCTCGACCCTGGATAGGTCATCCACATTGCAGAAGGGGTCAGTCCTTATTCCTGCCACAGAAAGGATTGTTGTTAATTGACTCCCCCTAAAAGGAGACTAAAGTCTCTTATCCAGGCTGTGACTTCATTACTAAGGAGGAAGACAAAGGGCCTGGTTTCACTACAGAACTTTTCACTTAAATATCTTACCTCATTGCATATCTCCTTACATTAAAGTACTTTTCACTTAAACATTACACGTTATTGAATATTTAGGAAAGTACTTCCTAATGAGGGGCTTAGTGTCTCCATGGCTACTGGATCTCTTTTTCTTGTTACTGATAAGAGCCAAGCTGGAGTTATAAATCTCATAGTGACTGGACAGGCCATGACCACTGCTACAAGATGGAGATGATATGACATTGGTTCTTTAGTGAGAAAAGGGCACATATCCATTGCCATTGTTTGGTTTTAAATATGTTTGAGGGGCCTTTAAACTATGTAGTATTTGTCTTCTCTGCAGAACACAAACAGGGATTAGGAATAGAAGGAATCCCCAACCAGTGTTATCCCTGGTGACTAAAGGTTCTCAGTTTGTTGGCCCTGTGGATGTTGTCCTAATGACAGGGATAGACTTCTAGATATGAGCACCTTCCCTGAAAAGTCAGCCCAACAAAATCTTTAAAGCACTTTATCATGTTACATTCCCTTTGAGTAAAGAAAGAAATAATGAAAACAGGATTTTTTAAATACTGTCCTAAGCATTAACTTCTTTTTTATCCTGCTTTCTGATAAATGAGAGGTTTTTAATATTTTCAATTAAAATGTAGCCCAGTAAGTTCTAAACAAATGTAGCTCACTTAATTTAGCACTTGGCCTTTTAAATTGAACTTATATGTTGTGATGTAAATTTTATTCTTAGATACCATCTCCTCCCCCCACCTTCCTTCCCTAATCAATTGTATTTCAAACATCATTTAAACACAACCTATTTTAAATGGTGACTCAGTCTTTTTTTTTTTTTTTTAGCACATTTACTTGGGAAATTACCCAAAGAACCCTCAATATCCCTGCTTACAGATTTGGCTTTGAACAGTGTGCCTTCCAAAGGACTTTCACTTTATAGAGCTGATTAAGAAATGCTAGTTTCCTGAATGGTAATTTGCAAGCCTGCTGAGGTTTGGTACATTTTTAAACAATGAATCCACAAGTCTGTTTCCTGTTCTGTGTTTGAAGTAAGAGTGCTATGGAACCTTCCGGTCCTTTTTATGTTTCTGCTAGACTTTTCAGGAGGCCTGACTATTAATAAAACAAATTCTGAGACTGTACAAATGCTAATTTCTGTTCTGTAAGACTTTGTGATGGAGAAGTTAGTGTTAACATGCTAAAAAGTTGAATTGAAATTAGAAATCTTAAGTATCCAGAATTGTGTTTTCTGGTACTTATTTTGATGCTGCTAGTTCAATTGCACTTTCGCATAACTGATTAAGTTGTATTTTTTTTTGTAGTTTTATTTGGATCTCTAGAAATCTAGCTTCTGTTAATTAATAGCTATGCTTCTGCAATGAAATCATACTGGTATAATCTAGTGTTAGAGAATCTAGTTGTAATCTCCAAATCCCTGATGAGACTTGGCATATTAGGGTCCTACAGCCCATACTAATTTTGCTCTGTTCATGTGGGCATGTTCAGTTTGGTTGGGAAAATCCTTTTTAGCAGTTGTATTTATAAGTCTTCGCTTCTTTATCTATACTGCTGAGAACTGTGTTTATATAAACAATATAGGTACTATTCAAAGATGTATTGTACCTTGTCAGAAGTATATTAAATATTAAAATATCTTACTGCTTTGTGCTTATATACTTCAGGAGGGAAGTATTGAGTTCTTCCTAGTAGAGGCTTCAGAAGACTTGTCAGTTCATTGTGGAAAGAGATAAGAACTATGATGATTCACAGAGAAGGGAATTGTTAAAGCTGTTGTCCAGGAAGACCTAATTCAATATTGACTTAAACTCTGATATCTAATTGTCTTTATCACCTCATTCCTTTGGGTGCTATATCCATCCATCTATAGATGATATTCATTCTGTCTGGTGCAGTTCTTTTGTCTATCTTCCACATAGTATCTGAGCTGTATACCATTAACACAAAAGGAATAAATAAATACCATGATAGCAGTATTTATTTGTCATCACTACTTTTAGATGTGTAAAACATTTTCTTGGGCCCAGCACAGGGCCCTTGTTCCTTTGTAGCTGTTTCCCTTTACAAACAGTTTTGCTTCATACAAAGTAGCAGTGTTCCAGCATGATTAATTTTGGCCATAGCATAACATTCTACCTTTGTCTAAATTTTCAAGGTTTTAGATAGAAATTTACCATCTAAAAATTAGAATACCACTATGTGAACACTTACTACTTCATCACTTCAGTTTTTCCCTTTATAGTTACTTTCCTAAAGGCATTTTGTTCTGTTGTAAAGTTATCATGTTATATATTTGGTTTTTGCTGACAACTACTAGAATTATAAGAAAATAGATCAAACTTCTCATCCAAAAAAAAGTCAGCCCAAGATCACATTCTATAAGCAGCTAACCTCTAGGTTTGTCTTAAGCCCAAGAGAAAGGTGAAGAGAAAACATTAGGTCTAGTTAAAAGATGGAGGTTTATTTTCCACATTCCTAAGCAATGCAATGCAAACAAGACTCTTGATTTATAAACCACTCTACTTCCTTAGTTGTGATGACTATAGATGCTGCAGAAGTGTTGACCTCCTTGCTAGAACTTTGTACTAATATCTCAGCATTGCAGGGAATCACCATGATCTGAGCTTCAAAGCAGCTGGACCCTGGATAGGTCATCCACATTGCAGAAGGGGTCAGGCCTTATCCCTGCCACAGAAAGGATTGATCTTAAATGACTCCCCTTAAATGAAGACTGAAGTCTCGTCCAGGCTATGACTATATTCCTAGGGAGCAAGATGAAGGATCCCCTTTCACTACATAACTTTTCACTTAAATATCTCACTTTACTGAATATTTAGGAAACTATTTTCTAATGAGGGGCTTAGTGACTCCATGAATACTGGCTCTCTTATTCTTCTTACTGATAAGACCCAAGACAGACGGGAGTTACAAAGCACATAGTGGGGTCCGCCGCCCCCTCCTGGCCACCTCCCTGACTGCTCGCCCTTTCCCTTTTCCCCCTTCCTTGTCCCCTTTTCCTTCCCTCTCCCTCTCTCCCTCTCCCTCCCCATCCTTCCCTCCATCCTTTCTCCTTCCTCACATCCCTGGCCTAGACACTGTGGTGGTAGAGACAGCTGAGGAGGCCAACGAACCCGCCAAGGTGGACATCATCTGGCTGTGCCAGGACATGTTCTCCAAAATGGCCACGTACCTGACAGGCAAGCTGACAGCCACCAGTTAAGATTATAAACTTCTGGAAAATATCAACAAACTGACTAGCTTGAAGTATCTGGGAATGAAAGATATT